>VZTM01015149.1:46472-187502 GCA_013400555.1 Jacana jacana | reverse complement strand
GGCAGGGGGATTGGACTAGATGATCTTTCAAGGTCCCTTCCAATCCCTAATATTCTGTGATTCTGTGATTCCTGACTGGTGGTCAGCTTGTGATCCACCATTACATTCATATGTTCCTCTCCAAAACTGCTACCAACCAGTCTTCTGCCACGATATAATCATACAGTTGATGTTTCTAACCTGAGTACCGTACCTTTTGTACTTGCTGAATACCATTTGAATTTTTCTTTTCAGACCACTTCTTCAATTTGTCATGGCAATTTTGAATTTTAACTATTCCTTCCAAAATATCTGCCATCACTTTGATCTCCAAATGTCATGCATGGCCTTTCTAGTCTCTCATCTATTTTGTTAATGAAAGTACTGAATTTATGTGTTTAAGACAGTTCCTTTCAAAGCCCTATTTAATCCCTCCATTTTAACATGGATCTAAGGATAACTTCTCCTGGAAAAATGAAGAAGAGATGATAGGAGAATGAAGAAGAAAATAGGAGTAGGTCAATTAGGGTAAAAAATTTGTTGGGGGCGTGGTAGAGTAAAATACATAGGAAAATGGACCACTGTGGGATACTACCCCTTAAAGCTGTAAGGTAGGAGACAGAAGTGACTGAAAAGTCTAAAACAAACAGACTGAAAATCAAGGGAGTCATACTGAACTGGTGGGTTCCTACATCATTTGATGAGTGAACCATTATTTTTTTTTTAAATTAATACAACCTTACACAAAGTATGGAACTTATATGTGGTGACCGTTTATCAAAAGGAAAACACTGGTAAGAATAGGCAGACAGGTAGCAATGGGCTGATCCTCCAACCAAATCAGAGAGATCTGGCAAGGGTAATAGGGATGGAGCAGCAGCTCAGGGAGGGTAGGGATGGGATGAGGGTTAATAGCTTTATTCTGAAAGTGGATAGTTTTAGATTAGTTATTAGGAAGAAATTCTTTACTGAGAGGGTGGTGAGACACTGGAACAGGTTGCCCAGGGAAGCTGGGATTGCCCCATCCCTGGAAGTGTTTAAGGCCAGGCTGGATCGGGCTTTGAGCAATCTGGTCTAGTGGAAGGTGTCCCTGCCCATGGCAGGGGGTTTGAATCTTTTAGGTACCTTCCAATTCTAACCATTCTGTGATGCTATGACTGGGTAGTGCTGCTCTGTGGTGCCTTCATCTGAACTCTAGTTATGTCCGTGAGACAAGACTGAGGAGAAAGCAACTTGGAATGAGTAAGCATAGAGCAGAGCAGAGAGCAGGAGAGCAAATACTGAACGTCATCTGTTATTAGCTGTCAGCTGAAAATGATGGAGAGCTGCTTTTCTCCTGGATGGTGCATCTCTGCAACCTGCTATGAGGAAAAGCAGGGCTTTCAAAACAGGGTGTGTACATACAGCCCCAAGGAAGACAGGCAATGGAGAGATAGGATGGTATATCTCACATGCCTCCCTCCCCTGCTGTCCCTTTCCCAGAGGACACTGTATGCTCCTGGATCTGCTGTGAGTTTGAACATCAGGCCTTAACTAAGGTGCGGTAGCTGGGGCATCCTGACTGTCCTCATCACATGGCATGAGTTATTTAGGCTTGTATGATGACTTCTGAGGTGGCAAGAGCAGCCTATTGTGACTGGTAGGGCTGGAAGGCCGCCATGGATAGACCACCACAATGAGGTCTTCCTGGGGTGCATTACTGCATCTGTCACTGGGTGGGTCACCAGGCAGGCATTAAGGTCATGAGTGGGGAAGTGATTATCCCAGTGTTTCCAGTATCATGCACCTGCTCCTGACTGTTCCAAAATGTATGATAACTTAGACAGGACAGACTTCAGCCACTTAGGCTTGGTCCCATGCCACAGTCACTGGTGGCAATTCACATGTTAAGATTCTCTTGCTTGCCACACACATGGGTCTTGTTCTAACACACATTACCAAAGATAGAAAGTCCTCTCTAGCAACACGATTGTCTCTAGAGTCACAATTGGGCTTCACTTAGATCAGATCCTGAGATACTAGGTTCACCCTTCTTGGAGACCCAGAGCTCCTCTCCCTTAGCCTACAGGCTCTGCCAGAATCTCAGAGCTGTACAGAGCAGACAAGCTGTGATAACAGCTCATATTGGATATTAGGAAATTTTTTTACACTGAAAGGGTTACTAAGCATTGGAATGGGCTGCCCTGGGAAGTGGTTGAGGCACCATCCATGGAGGTGCTTAAAAGATGGGTAGACATAGAGCTTAGTGACATGGTTTAGTGATGGGTTTTTATCAGAATTAGGTTGATGGTTGGACAAGATGATCTCAAAGATCCCTTCCAACCTAGACAATTCTATGATTCTGTGTCATTCCTCTGTGGAAGCTCTTCTGGCAGGGTACAGCAGGATGTGTGCCTGAGGCCTGGTCTGCAGCTGCAGAGAGTTGCAAGAGCTGGTGCGCAGGGGTGAGCAACATAAGAACGATGCTGAGCAGGCATCTTTCATGGGAGTGAAAGCTACCACCCTAGCATTGAAGTCCTTTCAGGACTCTGCTGCTTTATGTCCTTCCCCATAAACGTGCAGAAAGGTACCCCTTCACTCTTGATTATGTCAGCAACTGTCCACCACTGATTAAGGTTGAAAGAAATCCATACTGCTGTTTCAGACTCCTTGAACTTTCTGTCATCCACTGTCCTCCAGAATAAAAGCATATATAATTATGCAAGCAAACAAGGCCTTGGCTGTTCCAGCCTGTGTTTTATGCTTTTATGCATGAGGTACACCTCAAGGTACCGGGAAACAAATTAGCCTGAAGCATCCATTTTTCAAGATACCTGGGCATGGTTTTCTGCAGAAGAAATATGAGCCTGAAGCCATCTGTTATTTCCTGTGAAATATCTCCCCTGTCTGACAGGGCTGACTGCTGCACTTCTTACTTCCTTTACACACGTGGAGGAAAAAAGGCAGCTCATGGCCACCCGCAATTTCAGCTCTGTTTACTGATCTCCACAGCTTCCTCATGAGAATCTGCCAGAAAGGCAGTTTAGCTGACTACAGGCAGTTCTCATTAATCCCCCCTAGCTAAACAAGATGCAGAATGGAAAATTGCAGAGCAGGAAAGCCAGCAAATTGCATCAAAGCAACATTTTCGGAAACCTAAGCAAGATACTTTTTGCAGCACGCCCCCATTGATGAGCAGTTGTTTCTAACAAGCTGCTTTTTACCAGTCCACATACACATTTGTATGCTGGCAAGGCCAGTTGTAACATTCGTGGAAGGGCACTTCCTCCCTCTCGTGTCCCTGCTGCTTTTTGATAAACTCTCCAGTGCCTTCAAAACATCATTAATTAGCTGACTTAGGGCACTGACCCTTCTTCTTTCTGCCTTATTTAAATTGTTTGCATTTCAGAGGAGCTAATAAAAGGCAAAAGGGGCAATGCTGTAAGCAGGAGCAAAGCTACAGTTGCTACTGCACTTCTTAATGCCTCCTTCGGGCTGCTCGAAAACATAGCAGGAAGGATGGGAGAACCCTTTTTCCTTTCTGTTCTCCTTAGTCAACTCTGCTGTGGGGGAAACTGTAATCTCAGCTGGCTGGGTGGCTGGTTCATTTACCTGTTTGCATAGCTTATGGGTGAGACGATAACATAGGAAGAAGTGTGTGGCAACTCCTGCATTGCACTGGCAGCCCAGAAGTCAGGCTGGGCTTCTGCCCTGTGGGAGGTGGAGGAGCAGAAGAACCCCTTGGTAGATACGCTCAACATGGCCATGCTTTGCTGAATCCCTTGGAAAGGGGGACTCTCCCTTCTCCAGGGAGGTGACAGCAAGGTATGAGGTCCACAAGCTAGAGTCTGGCTCCATATGATAGGAGCGCAGGATAATTGCTGAGGTCATTAGGGACCCCTGCTCAGAGCAGCATCAGCTACAGCAGGTTCCTCAGGGATGTGTTGTGAGGTTTTGAATATCTCCAAAGTTGGAGACACCACAAACTCTCAGAGGAACCTGTGCCAGTGTTCAACGTCCTTTATAGTAAAAAAGTTTATTATCCACAGGAGTTTCCTGTGTTTTAGTTTGTGCCCAGTGCCTCTTGTCCTGTCAACAGGTACCACTGAGGTCAGCGTGGTCCTCTCTTCTTCCACCATCAGGTATAAAACCTCCCTGGGCCTTGTTTTCTGTTAGCTCAGCAGTCACAGCTCCGTCAGCATCTCCTTGTATGAGAGATGCTCCAGTCCCTTCATCATCTTCATGGCCCTTCAGGAGATTGCTAATGAGGCTGCTGGTGACTGACCATTCAGACTTCTCTGTGTTCTGCTTTCTGCTCAGCTCCTCTGTTGCTCTAACCACTCTGTCAGGCTGGAGAAGCCCAGCTGAAAATTGCTCATATGTTGATGTCTGAATGAAAGATCTCCCAGCCCATGCACATGACGCTTCCCTGACAGCCTGCCAGAGGCGGATCATTGACTTGCTTTCTCTGCCAAACTCACAGACTCAGCAGCCACAGAAATATAACCTCCAAAGTATGAAGTCAGGCTTTTGGTAAAGACACAGAAGGCAGTGTTCGTTTCTTTATTCTTGTTTTGGCAAGTGACGTTACCCGCTGCTCACATCCCCTGCTACCTGTCTCCACTGGCAGTATAATGAGCAAGGAGCTGGCTCCCTACCTGCTCAGAAACTCACTCTTGTTTTTTCAGCTTCAGGGTTGCAATCACTGAGGCATCTAAGTCAGGCAGTTCTTGTAGATAGCTTGGAAACAGGTGGGCAATCTTTCTATGCTTTATTTCAGTTGAGGTAACCATGCTACATTCTCCCTTATCTTCCTTGCTTTCTTTCAGGTTGTAGTTTCTGCAGAGCATCTGTCTTCTACTCAGTGTTAAGTCAAATATAATAAAAAAATCTGTGGCGATGTGAACTAGGGAATACATACAATATATTAAGAAGATAGACATACAGATAGATGCATACTTACCTACATACACACTTATGAAGACTAGTGACCAAAACACAAGTTCTTTTTCTCTGGAGATATTCCTGTTAGAGGCACCCAAAGTGACGTCTTCCTGCCTTTTCTTACATGAAATTACTGAACTTCAGGCTTTGGAATTTTTTGCCTTTCTACAATAATGGTCATGAACCAGGGACAACTTCAGGACCTTCTGGGGTTTCTGTAAGCCATATCTGCATTGGTGGCATCAAGTGCAGGTGTGCAGGGAAAAGGGAAGGAAGATGTTGCACAATCTGATGTCCAAACAGAGCCAAGTCAGACCAATCTTCTAAGAGGATGTATCTCTGTGGCACTTACATTTCTAAGTTTTTGGGTAAAAGAAGCTTGGCGATTTGGTAAATGGTGTAATAACCCTGTAAAACACTGATGGATTTTCGCAAGCTTAGGAGAAAGAGGGAAAACAAAACAGTTATTTCAAATAGAAAGTAAATCCCTTACGAGTCAATCTTTCTGATGGGAAAGGAAATTATTATATAGAACTGGCCAGGGACGATCACATATTCCATCAGATTAATTTCTGTGGGCAGAGACCCACAAACCTACAGTATGAATAGACCGACAAGAAGACCACCATGCCCGTTGGAAGGATTACAGCCCAGTGCTTTATAGCTATATGCTGCTTTGCCAACCCATCTGAAGTTACAGCATTTCTGTAATCCACGTAATATACTGAAGAGTTATTGAGTAAACCAAACAGCAGTGGGTGTGACAGCCGTGTGGTAAGTGCTTGACTCAGATGTCTACCACAGAACTTAAGTTTCTCATATATTTCTGTCCTCCTCAATGAGGACAACAAGCAAGGCTGGAACTTACTGGTCAAGGTCTCAGCAGGGCTGTGTCATGATGAGTAAACACTTGTCCTGGCTGTGGCACCAATCCCTGACTAATCTCTCCATGCCTGAGGTTTCCGTCTTTCCAACGGCTTTGTTCTCAGGAATTGCTCCCAGCAGGAGAAGAGTAATATTGTTTCTGGAATAATTCCCGTAGACTTCAATTGATCCAAGATTTGGTTAAATGTGTTGTAAGTGATACAGAAATACAAAAACATGAGGAAAAGTGGGAAGTTGGTTAAATTTGCTACAAACAACTGCCGTCTGCAGCCTGCGTGCACTGACAGGAGACGGCACATTTTCTGACAGAACGGATTGGATGCCTCCTCTCATTCTGTGGATCCAGGTCAATGAGTCTTGTAGCTTAAAGTGACACACTTGCTTAGTGCTAGATCTCAGCTGCGATACTGGAAATGCTCAAATGACTGTACTATTATGTGGAGCCATCTAAACAATGGACTTCATGAAGAAGTCCAGAGATCTTGGAGGCAGAGTGAAGCATAGCACAAAACCACTCAGGGATGTCCTGCTGCTTATAGACCGTGTCCATTCAGGCGCGGCAAAGCCTCTCTTCCTGGGATAACTGTTATACTTTAAGCTCTTTGGTGTTACTTGGCTTTAATAATTAACTCCACTTATTGATATAGCTGGTTTGGTTTAAAACTGGGGTATTTTTCAGACTCTTCTTGGAATAGTGGCTCTCTGCTCAGAAAAGTGTATGGTAGTTGCCAGTTTCCAGCTAAATGGGCTCTGACCTTTGACTGACTTTTCAGGGACACTTTGCCATAGACATAGCAGCAGAATTTGTGTGGTGCTTGTAGGCTCAGCAGTCCCCAATGTACAGTATGAAGTTATGTTGAGTGATGTACCCAAAGCTGTGGTAGCAGGGGAAAATGCATAAACATGACCCTTGTTTTCTTGTGTATAGATGACGCAGTCAATAAAGTATGATGCAAGTTCAGCTGTCACAGTACACAAGCTAAAGTCTCTAAAAGTAGCTGAACCTCATTTTATTTCAGACCAAAAAGACGGCTTTTGAGCCAAAGTCGTCTTTCGAAGTGGAAGTTGTCTTAACAAAGGATGTGACCACTCTCCATAAACATTGTTTGTCTGTGTTTTTGGATCATCACAGCTATAACTCTATGAATAAACTTTGTTTTGTCTTGTAAACTCTGGTGTCAATTGAAATTTTGAATTGAGATGTAGATCCTGGACTGAGTTGAATATTAGCTAACTTAGGGAATGTCTCATAATGAACTAATGCCTATCAGTAACAGCAGTTACTGATTTAGCCATAAGATTATCTGCAATCTGTGAGGAACTACCTTTCAATAAGTAACCAGAAAGAGGATTTAAGCCTTTATCTATGGTGGGGTTTTTTGCTGTTATGCTCTATGGGTTTTTATTCTCCTCCCCACGTACAAATACTAGCTAAAAGAAGTCTTACTTTGACAGTTGCTTATTTCTTTGCAATGCCTTTTAGCACACAACTGGGAATGATGGGGTTAAAAACCAGGAGTTGTATGAGGGGAGGTATTATGCTGACTTTGTTCTCAAGAATTATTTGATAGTCTTAATGAGACATGAAGTAACACTAAAATAAGAAATAAAATGGTTCCGAATATATTCCCATCTGCAGGTCCTCCTAGATTCATCCTGCAAAACGAGAGCGCAAAGAAGACACTGAGTCTGGACCATCAGACACCATTATGCTCCTCTGTTATGCAAGAATATGATTGCAAAGCATGTTCATAAGGAGATCTTTATTATACAATTAAAGTGAAACTAAGCTGGTGTTTGGGAGCATTTAAGCCGCCATTAGAAACTGAAGCTCAAGGTAATATCATATTTCAGCAATGTTCTGACACAAGCCCTGAAGGAAATTGCCCTAAGTGAGTTTTGTCTGGATCTATACGCTGGGATATACAATAGAGACGATTCCTGGCATTGCAAAGATGCAATGTTGATAACATATGCAGAAAATTATTGTCTCTGTAACACAGATACTTCTTCTATTTGAGTCTCCAGGCCTGTTCTACCTACCTTGCAGTAGCTTCTAGCCTAAGCTGTATCTAGCATGAGAAAAGAACTTCCTGCATTTGTTCACTTTCACTTGAAGCAAAAAACATTTCTTTCCAAAAACCAATCCAATCTTGATTTGGAAATTACCAGTGATGGAAGAATCAACCACAAGCCTGAATAAATGTTTCCAATGGTTAACTATCTCTGTGGTTAAAAAAAAAATTCTTTACTTCCAGTCTGAATCTGCTCAGCTTCCACTTTCAGCCATTGGATCTCATTAAATCATTATCAGCAATGTTAAAGAGTCCATTTTCATATTTATTTCATCCATGTAGGCATTCACAGGTGGAATTCAACTATCCAGCTCTTGCTGTCAAGCGCTCACAGTATAATCTAAATTAATTCAGTACTCAATGCCATCAGACAGCCATCCCTCATCCACACTTCTTGCTGCTGGCAGGCACATCTACTTTATGTGATGTAGCTTGGGCATTCACACACCTTCCCTCTACTCCTCTTTGATAGTGTGTGTGGACCCTGTGCCTGGATGACTCTTGCTGTGACTCTTCCATGTTTGACCATGCACAGAACTGGGGTTCTGTAAAGGTGATGTCTCTGACAGGGCAATTACACCTCCAGGTTCTTGTCTCGCCTCCTTGAAATTCCAGATATATTTGTCAGTGATATGATTCCTGTGGCCTGCCCACTCAACATTTACTCCATATCCCTCTGTCTCTGTCAGGTTTCCTCATAACTGTGGAAGCCTTGCAATGACAGCCAAGCCTTCTCCCACATCCGTGCTAGTTTTTCTGCTCCAGATGGCCATTTGGTGATGTTGGGCTTGCCATTGCCTATGCACTGTCCCCTTCTTTTCCTCATATGAATGTCATATCCGATGAAACAGTTGATGAAGAAAGCTAACCTGGCAAATTTCAGGGCAAACGTGCTATTCTAGAAAGGGTGAGTGAGATTCTTCTTGAGGAAAGAAGCATGATTTCTTCTAGTGGAGTCATCAACCCCACAGTTCCCCAGAGCTCTCATTTTCCAAGAACATCAAGAGTTATTGGAAGAATTTCCTTCTCTTTCTGTCCCACTCTGGCCAGCCTAGCACCCAAACCACTTTTGTGTTCTGCTTCCCCTCTTAATGAGGAAGCAGGTTGTTTTCTAGCCTTGTCCTCTCCCATCTTACAATTTCTTACTGTGCTAAGGGGGAAAGAGCAGTGTTGTTCCTTGACTCCATTAACAGGAATTATACTGTTTGAATATTATTCTTGCAGATTCACAGCAATTCCACTGAATCTGGTCACTAAGCCAGTGAATAAGGATCTGAATGACTCTAGAACTAATGTGCCCCAACTCAGAGTAGCATATTTTTGCTTTTTCAAAAACAAAATTCAAAAGGTGAAAACAATGAATGGAATAGGAGTGCCACAATGAAAAGAAATAACTCAGTGATGAGAACTTGAATGTTTCTACCATCTGCATTCTTAGACTGATGTGAAGCATTCATAGTTTTAGTCTCAGAGACACAGCAGACCCTGGAGAAAAAAACCTCTTTATGCATGAAAGAATCTCCTGCCCAGGAATGTCAAAAAAGATTAGCTGAGGTTTGAGTCCTTGTGAGTAAACAGAGTGGGGTGTAAGAAACACTGGTGCAGTAACATCATGCTTCACCCAGTGGCTAATGGTAAGGATTTCCGCTGTTGTGGCAACATGGCCCTTGAGACCCCACTGCAAACGTGCTGCTGTTTACAGAGAAAATCACCCTGAATCAGTGAGTGTGCTTGTGTTTATGTGTGTGTGATCACAGGCACAGCTCATGATGGATATCACATTAGCAGAGTACTTTCACCACGGCTCATAGAAGCGCAGATGTGCCAAAAGCTGTGATCCAGAGGGAACACGTCAAAGCCTGAGTGAGAACAGTTAATCCTTCACGTCTATACCGTCTTTTCTGCTGTAATTGCCTGCAGGAATGCTGCCTATCACCAGCTGTGGCAGTGTGTGTAGGCGAAAACTGAGCCGGGGGATCTCAGATCACCACAACTGCCTCCATGAAAGTTGCAGTGTGATGGTAACATCCTGCAGTAGATGTCAGCCCAGAGTGGATTTGCATTGCAGTCAGATGCCGTTTTTCAGATGGCTTAAATTGTGACAGGTCTTGGTCCCTATTCCTCAAACAAGTGTCATAGTCCCTGCTCCAATGCCTACAGTGTAGCAACCTTCTGGCTGGCATCATGGTTCGGTGGTAGTTCCCTTGTAGGGTTAAACAGATCACCCAGACTCTTCTGAGATTTGAGACCATACAGTCCACTGGAACTGGGATTTAGGAAGATTTGAATATGGCCTTTAGACCTAAGCCTCTTCTACTTGATCTTCGCAGCCTGATACAGAGAGGCAATACACTGGGCAGAGTGTTTCCCTTTCCACCCACGGGGATCCGAGTTATTGGTCTGTCCCCTCCTCACAAGAGTATCTAGCCTTTGTATTTCTCCGGAACAGCTTCACAGCTTACAAATATTTGCATGTGATGGAGGTAGAATGAGACTTTTAGAGATTTGTGAGTAGTTTAGGCAGACAACTCCCATTCATTTAATGTAATTCTCTAGGAAGCATAAAAATATCCCAGTCAGGGTTTTTAGGAGGAATTTCTTTCTACACCAGAAGACCTTTACAAAGTTACTGCCAGGGCTACTGTGGAAATAATAACACTGTAAGATTTCAAAATCGTGTTTATAAGCAGGAGCCGCTATGGTTCAGAAAACTCCAGTGATTCACCAGCACTGTTGTTATGGTTAATTTTCCTGGAAAAGTACATTATTACAACAATTCCTCTTTTTTGTCATCACAGTGTTTATTTCAATATCTGTTTGTTTTTACTGCTGGATCTTAGTTTGGCACAGAGATCCTTCTATCTAAAAAGGGTTTTAAAAGCCATCAACAATTTGAAACATATACAAATTGCCATGGGATTTTATTTTTGGCTTTTTGAGTAATATTGTGTTTTTGTACTTTTTAACAGCAATGAGCAATCCTCCCTCTCAAATAGCAGTGTTTTTATGTGACGTTTCAACTTTTGTGGCTGCAATCCACTCTTCTATAATGTGGGAAATGCCCTGCCTCTGAACTGTGTGAGAGAGATGTCACATTCTCCACAAGTCTGCTTTTTAGCAGAAAGGAGTAAACACCTCTGAGGTTCTGAGGATGAGTTTTTTTAAACAGCCTCCATACTTGCAAGGGCTGCAATAATGATAGGTGACGAGTTACTAGACAGAAAACACCAAATCAGGAAAGAGTTGCTGAGGACAGGGCAAGAGAAGCCTCTTGAAGTGAAGCATAGGAAAATTACAGCTTAATTGCCCAGAAGCTGCTAGACTGCTGACTAAGCTTCCTGGGGGAGATGGTGGGAGTCCCAGAGGATGAGTGGTAAACAGGGGTCTAGAAAAAGCACTGGAAAAGGTGCTGCAACATGATAGAGATGAGATAGGTAGCCTAAAATGGCTCAAAAGACATCTGTGAAACAACTCTTGAGGCAAATAGTGAGTAGGAGGTGGTGGTCAGTCCCTCCAGCCTCTCCTGTTGCTCCAGCTCCTGCCCTTTTCCCTTTTTCCCTTCCCACTTCCTGATGCTCGCTTCCTCCCCACTCCATTACTATCCTCCCCTACAAGGCCCATCTTTAAGTAGCTCTCTGTGTTTGTTTTAACTCTTTCCAATAAGCTTGATAGCATGGCAGCAGTCTGAGTCATCACAGTACACAGGAGGTATGGAGATCACTCATATTGTCATCACTATCACTCATATTGTCATCACTCAACGATACTGCTTGCCATGGCCCTTCATCACCTGCGGCTTGTAAGACAGCCACAACTCAGCTTAAGGATTTCCTGAGAGAAAATGGGGATAGACTTTTGGAGGAGGGCCCTGCCTTCATGGGATGGACAAGACACATGGATGTAATGTACTGGTAACCTCCTCACAGCGCACATCTGGATCGATCCTCACGGACAATGCAGGCCAGAGTTTTCAGTTTTGCGATGGATGCTTTCAGATATCCATCAGAAGGTTGGTCTCGTGTGACATGGACACCTGGGGAGCTTGGAATTAGGAAGGGTGCAGGGCAAGCATCCTCCTTTTCCATAAAGAACAAGGAAGGCTCAGAGAGGAGCATTTTAAGAGTGACATCAAAGTTTTCTCTCCCAAAGAGAATCTCTCTGGGCCTAATTCCTCTGAACAAATAAAGACATCTCCATCTAGTCACCCTAGGCCTCCTTGCATTTGTAGGAGTAATAAGCACAACTGAAGTTGGTGCTTCTCATCTGTAGGCAGGAATTTCAAATGTGCCATATATTCCTTTGCATTTACTCAACAGGAATCCAAGGTTTATTAGCTCAGATGTAAATAGTTGTGCTGTAGACATACAATGACAGGTGACTTGGATCCTACCTCCATGCCTTGGCGTGCCCTGCCTTCACTCTTCACCAGAGCTTCAGGCAGCAAAGCCTGACACTGTTCCAGCTTCAATAGTTTAATTTAATTTAATTTATCAGTTTAATTCCATTCCATTTTTGATTCATACATGGACTTTGGGACTTCTTCCACGCCACTCCCTACAGGCAGAGTGTTCCTCCAGTTGGGGTTTGACAAACATCCTGATTTTTAAAGCAGCTCAGACCACACCTGCTCTGCAAAATACTGAAGCTGCATGGGCCCCACCATGAGCAGGGTTTGTTCAGTCTTGTGGTGCACTGCTGGCATTGCCAAGGGAGGACATCCTATTGCTCATATGTCACCTGCTCCTCATTGCAAGGAGGTGCTGGATCCCACAGACAAAATAATAAATTCCATAATAAAACTTGGAAGGCCACGTCATTCTGAGGTACAGCACGTGAAAAATAGGGGAAAATTTGAAAAGATACGTAAGAACTGTCTCATGACTATCATTAGGTGAATGAATTCTGCCAAAATAGGGGAATAAATTGCTCTCTGTGGCCACTGAGGGTAGGATGAGAAGCAATGTGCTAAAATTGCAGTAAAGGTTAGCTGTTAGGAAAAAACTTCTGAAGGAAAAGATAGTGGGGGTATGGAGTGCATTGGTTATATGGCAGTTGCCATTGTTTTTAAGACCAAGCTTGAGAAACATGTCACACTACAGTCACAGCTAAGGACCAGGGTGGTGGGTTACATTGCTGTCCATGAGCAGATAAGTACCCAAATGTGATGATTCACAAGGCAGGAACCTCAGCTCATCCTGGGGCAGGACAGGGGCAGAGGGGGAAGGTCAGCATTTGGTGATGTAGCTTTGTAGCCCTGGGAAAGGTTGTTGGATCATGGTCGTGTTTGTTTTTTAATGAAGTTGCTTAATTCTGCAGAGCTCACAGAGAAAACTGCTGAGTTAACAATGGTTGAAGTTCAGGAGAGGGTACAGTGTCGGTGAAAGAGTAAAAAAAAAAATTCAGATGTATTTGTTGCTCCTACTTGTTGCTACAAGAGACACTTGAAAATATAGATCTGCCAGGTGATTTTCTCATTTGGAGAACAGAGTTTTCTAAGTATTCTTTGTGTAGTTATTAGTCCCATCCCATTCCTATATGGTAGGGAGCTTCCATTTGAAGAGGCTTGGAGGTAAACTGGAGAAATGTCTGGTATGTCCTGGGAAATCCAGGTTTGAGGAGGTGAGATGCTACCAGAGCTGTAGTAAAAGGTAGAGTACTAAGGCAGAATGGTTCCCTGGGGACAGAGTTGGAAAATAAGGTGAATGCTGTCTCACGACTTGCTTCCCACTCGCAGTTCAGAAACCACTACAAGCAGCAGCTCTTCTCATCTTTTTCCTGTTTCCTCAGCCTCAGGCAAATTCCTAGGTAGGTTCAAATGTTCTCTCAGGCCCTGATATCTTTCCTGACCAAAGCTGAGCCTCAAAAGCAAATAACATTTTCATCTTCTCCAGTGGCTTCTGCAGCCTACCCCAAACAGCATATTGCTTCAGCTGAAGTAGTAGCAGTACCAAAACCAGGTGGAACAACATTGACTCAGATTTAACTCCATGGACTTCAGTGAGAGATATGGATAGTCTTATGTTAGCCCACACAGCATTCTCATCAGGTATCTTAGACATCCTCCATGCCTCTGTGATATCCATTGAAAATTTGAGTACATCTTCTGTGACAATAGGAACTCAATGACATAAAGAAGAGAAATATTTTCCATCCCTTTTTTCTTCAGGGACCTCCAAGACTTTTTGGATGTCTACTCCACAAGGTAGGCACATAAGAGACATCCCACACTTTTGGTTCCCTCCTGTTACTAAGATCAGGAGACCTTTTAGAACACGCCCTAATTCCCTTCCAGTGTCTTCTCAGCTTCTTTCCATGGAAACACCTTTGCTGAGTCACATCCTTGTGCTGAGCTGGGATTTGGACAGGGGACACACCTAGGAACATGAGCTGAGAAACATGCAAGGATACTGACCCAGCAAGTATGCTTTAGCAGGGTCTATACTTGCCTTGGTACCCTGTAACTCGGTCAGATGGTTATTATACAACATTTTACTCTTTAGGCAGGTACCCATTTGCTCAGCTTCATCCTGCTGTAAGATCCAGTCTGGCCTCTCTGTTTCTACAAGTTAAGGGGTAACATTCTGGCACTGTTCCAGAGAGGTGTCCTCTCCGGAGGCAAAGCTATGGTGCTTATGTGGGAAACGATGTGTGATGTCTCTCACATGATGTCAGTGCTTGACTGGACAGGGAGTCAGTCATGCCATAGCTGTCTCTGTGGTGCCATAGTGGCTTGTGTGGCCCATCCCACACACTCTGCACCAAGCCATGCTGTTGCCTCCTGTGGCTCAGAAGGTGACATGGAAATACTGTGTGTGCCGTCCTGCTGCAGCTACTACACTGCCAAGAGGAAGCCATCACCATGACAGAAACAAATGCCTTGGGACTGGCTGGAACAAAGGGGAGGGAGGCATGCCCCAGGCTGGACTGGTGCTTTGATCTGATGTGTTAGGGCATACACATCATTACATGGGTCTAGTTAACCTTATCCACATAAAACCTCATAAGTTAGTGAGCAGTAAAGATCCCTGGGACACACTCCTTCACCATCACATCTTCCTCAGTATTATCTCCTACATGGAGGTCTGAAGCTAGATAACTAGAATTGGGACTTGTTTCTGCCATGTGCAGAGTCAAGCCCAGCCTAGCCCAAACTCACAGACCTAGGCAGGTTCAAGTACTACTGTAACGATGCACCCTCCCATCGGTCCTGTGGGGACTGGCAGCAGAAAGCCCTCTGAGAAGGGAGTGTGAAGCAGCCTCAGGAGAAGTGGAAGGAGAGGGGAGGACTAGACAGGGAGTTGGCCACGCCAGGCAAGTCAGGTGAGGTGGTGAATCAATGTGTCATTCCCTGAGCAACCACAAGAAAACTGCCCAAGTGGTTGCCCTTCCCAGGCAGGAGCGCATGTCTGCACAATGTATGTGGATTGCTATTGGGCATGAATTCCCTCTCAGGACCCAGCAGATGACTCAGAGATGACTCCGGTCTTTGTAGTCCTCTTTGCAAAAGTGGTACTGGGGAGGGGAGGGAAAATACGAAGCCTGTTTGTATTTCTTCTATGTGACTCCTAATCTTGCTATAAACTGTATAAAACTGCACAGGGGCATTTTTCTGGACAAACTTGCCTGCTGGGTGAACACATTAAGCTGTAAATCCAGTCTTTCATAGGAGAAAACAGCTTCATTTATAACTGTCCCGTTAAGCAAGTACATGCTTCATTATTTGTAGGGAGACCATTCTCCTGCCCACATGTTGAGATATCTTGAAAGAAGCATGTAGCTCTTTGAGGGCCTATTATTAATTTGAATTTATTGAGTGCTGACAGATGTGCGTGGTGCTTTACGGGCATATAAGGGAACCCTTGTGGCTGCACTGTTTCAAGAGAAAACTCTGATGAAAAGGTGGGAGCCCTTTTTGGTTTAAGGAGGCTGAAAGACACTACTCTGGTTTTCAAAATGCTGGCCTCAGTGGCACTCCACTGTAAAGCACTGATAAACACAGACAGGAGTAAACAGGCACTCTCTCCTCTGCAATCAGCTAGGTAAAATATTCTATGCTGTCTGCCTGGGTTATAGCTGAGGAATACAATGATGTTAGGTACACAGAAATGAAATTTGTTTTGGTTCCATCTGTGTAACCATAAGAAGGCTTTAGCATTTCATCCTGAAGCCAGTTTGTGGGTTGTAGGCTTCATTCAGTCTTCTGCATTGTGTTCTCCCATCACTTTGTCCTGACAAAGGGAATGGCATCTCCTGTGAGTCTGGTTACTAAAGAAGATGTAGTAATAAAGAAAAAAAAAATATCAACAGCTTTGAGATACTGACGATACTTAAGCTGTTGTAAAGGCAAAGAGCAAATAGGTATGCTCCCTTCTTGCTGCCGATGGCAGAAGAGGTGAGATCCAAAAGCCCCCCCACACACACGCTCTTTAAAATTAGTGAGTCAGTGACATGTGGGATGGCGTCCGGGAAACCATCCCGCTAACCTTTTCCAGGTCCTTAAGCTTGGTGTGTGATGGTAAGGATAATAATGATTAAAAGAAGAATCTGTTGTTTGGGGACGTGACAAGGCAAAACACTGTTGTATTTTTCTTTCCCCTCCCACAGGTTAGATTACACTATAGAGAAAGAATTTACCCAAAGGCAGATAATGCTTAAACCATTTAGAAATAATTAATAGACATTAAAGTCATTGAATACTACAGAAAACTCTGTCCTGAAAGGCTACACAATAACTTTCCTTGTTAGAGGAAAGGATGTTTGTTTAGGCTTAGTTGGTGCTTCTGACTACCTAATTACCCAGAAATGAGGTAGTTGTGCTCTTAAGGAAGTCAGAAATGCACACTGATGAGTGCTCGGCAACACAAGCCACATAGTTTTCACAAAATATTGTGCAGATACATTGGCAAATTAGTTTTGCAGGTGAGGGCAGTGGGTCTGTTTGCTTCTTTGGATGTCTTTCTTTTGTGTTTTCTAAAAGGTCAAAACAGCTTTGTATTCCATCTGCAGGACTGATTCCTTCCTTTTGTAGCACCATGTATTAAAGCAGAACCTTAGGGACAACTGATGTTTCTGCTTGGGATCTTTGAGGACCATCCACCTGGCCATGGCTGGCAACAGAACTCCCTTGTCCTCATGGGTGATCAATATCACTCTTTGGGACCACAGGAGAAACAGGAAAGAGCGAATGCTCTCCAGACATCATGTGCCTAAGATAGCCCCACAAAATAAGAAAGGTCCCATCTTCTCTCCCCTGTCTTATGTTTGTTTTGGCTGCCCGCTCTCCTGGGGTACAGGAAGTGCCTCTACTCATTTGCTGGCAGCCCTTGCACCCCAGGGCCAGTGCAGCTGGCAGAAAGAGAAGCTAAACCAGCCCCAGCTCCTTCACTTATTAAACAACACTGTGGGGGAGGAAGGGGATAAATCTGCTCCCAAGGTTTTACAGAGGAGATTGGGAAACATCCCTTTTCCCCTGGGACTCCTTGCAGCTCCAGGTATAACACCCAACAATGTCCCGCGTTGGTGGTGCAGCACAGCCAAACATCTTCCTGATGGTGCTGCTTCCCATCTTGTGCTCCTTACAGCTCTGGCAGTAGAGTCCAGGTTTGGCTTGAAGTGGGATAGGTCTGTCTTGCTGAACTGGGAGGTAAAATGGGGGCTTAGCCATTCAGGAGCTGGAAGCCAGCTTTCTGGATTTGCTCCTGCTGTTTGCCAAATGCTTTCTATTCACAGGAAGATACTGATGAAAAACATTTCTGTGATTTTGTGGCTGACTAGTTCCTAGCAAGCTATTAACATGAGGAAGGGAAGGAAAACCCAACCCCAAACCCCAAAAGCCTGGACAGCTTACGAACCTACTCTATTGCTTAAATAGAGGCTTGGTCTAATACTTCTAATTGGCTAGAGCAGCTTTTACCATTTCCCAGACGGTTACTTAAGCACATGTAACCACTCTAACTGCTATGCCTGTTACTGTGCTGCTTTCCTTTCTTCCTGGCTGACATGAAGCAATGAAACTACCCAGGTTTGACATTACAAACCAGGACACTGAAGCCAGAGCATGAATGTAAAAGGCAATAAATACCCTGCTAATCTCTCCAGCAACACAGAAGCAATAGCAGCAAGTTTTTGCTCCAGAAAACTCAATATGGTACTTATTAAGGGGTTTTTCTTAATTCTTTGAGTTCACATCATTCCATTTTTTGAATATACACATAGATTTGTGTGCAAATGGTTTGTACTGATATTGTAGGACCCTAGCTTTTTCCTTGGACCCCACGACTGTGGTTGCCTGTGACTCTGGCATATCACTTAACATCTGTCTGTGACTAAGGTCCCCATCTATGAAATAAAGTTGACACACTTTACTGAATCCTGGCTGTTTAGACTATTACACTCTTCAGTGTTAAGGGACTTCTACTTTTCTATGGTATACAACACAGTGATTTCCAAGCTTGCTTCAGGTCTCTGAGAGAAAATGTAATACAGAGAATAAGATGCAGAGGTCCCATAAATTAAAAGTTGTGCTCTCCTAACAGACAATCAGGCATTTTACCAGTCAGTTATTAGGAAAGTAGCAAATGTTGTCTCCGTTCTCTTAAAAATGCTCATTTTTATGATTCATGCAGTTTAATAGTTTAATATTTTATGTTCTACCTGTCCTCAGCCTCATTGAGTACTTCTATAAAGTTCACTAAAACTTCACCTGTTCATTAGAAGGTAAATCTGGGGTGCAGAGGCAGTATTTTCACCCTCACACCACTCCAGCAGCTTCCCAGTTGACCAAAGAAAGGTTTCAAGCCAGGTTTCACCTGGCTGGCCCAGTACCAGCAGGACTGGTGTTGCAGACCACCCTGTGAGAGGAGAGCACAAAGAATGAAAAGTTGCAGGATAGCTACAACCTGGATTGCTTCAACGCCAAATTACTTTCTTCACAGACCCAGCTTTGCAATTTCCAGACACAAAACAGCATTGACAAATATGATTTAGCCACATGCATCACCACTCAGAGGAAGGCTCCTTGCCTTGCCTTGCCTTGCCTTACCTTCCCTTTCCTTCTCTTCCCTTCCCTTCCTTTCCCTTCTCTTCCCTTCTCTTGCCCAGCAAGGATGCCATGTTTCCACTCATTGCAATGATTTATTGTTTTTCACTTTGTCCCACTGGTTTCAATTTTATTTATTTACAGCATTTATTTACTTAAACCTTCATTTAGATAAGAAACAAAAAATTATTGCAAATAGCTTACTTATACCAGGAGCTTATACTTACAGTATTTCAGCATTCTTAAGGACAGACCAGAAAGGTGTTTCTCCTGCTCCTGTAGCAAATTAGATCTGTTTACAAGCTACTGCTTTTATTGATATTTTGTAATGAAGACAATTGGTCTCGGGGCATCAAGCTGCCTATTTTCCTTTAGGAAGGCACTTTGGTCACAGAACCGGATATGCTCTCTTTCCCACTAGCCCTCTACGATGATGTCTCTGAAGAGGTTCTCTCAAGCCCAGGGTCATCCAGCTACCCATCAAAGGAGTCCTCCAGCACCCTACTTTCAAAGGAGGCTTCTAGGAGCATAGGTGGCTTTTTCATGGCAAAGGTTACCTTCCCTGTGGCTGAGTTCTGGGCCCTGCTCCCTGTGCCCCTCTGGGCTCTCTGGCATCCTCCTTCCCCATCCTGATGAACCCTGGGGCAGGAGCCTAGACTAAACACTTGCCTGGCCAAGGAAACAGCTGGGATGTCTGTCATCTGGTGCTTGCCCAGAGCAGTCACACTTGTGTGTGAACCCAGCACTGGCTTATGTTGCCTGCCCCTCTTCCCCTTCCTACATCGACATCTTCATTCTCTCTTCCAGAGCTTTCGGAAATGGAAAACAAAGACTCAGGCTGTCTTGGATCCAGGCATGGGAGCATGGCAGGATGACGTCTATAAACATCCAGAAAATAATGGCATCATTTAACTTTCAGCAGAAGGCTTATTTATCTCTGAAGAGATTACACCAAGTGTTTCCATGCAGAGCAGAGAAATGGAGTATATGTAAAACCATGACAGGAAACTTTTTATACACGAAAGGGGATTGTAAATTTCTGGCACAAAGTTATGGATTACATTCATGAGACAGTAAGTCAGATGGTTCTGCTTTATATCCACTAGAGATTTGCTCTTTACAGTCGTTTGGAGTAGCTATGCTTAAATGGACCAGTAAAAAAAAGTGAGGGAGAGCAGCACACTCATCTCTGCAAGACCGTGTCGGTGTCAGGAGACATAACGGAGGAGCCCACCCTGCCAGAGAGACCGGCTTGCCATCCCGGGAGCTGCAGCCACAACCAAGCACAGTGCTCTGGGAGCAAGGAATGATGGCTGCGTGTAGTCCGGCTGCACTACATGAGCTGTTGTGGGCTCTGCAGCTAATTCTGTGTGGCAAAATAAAAAGAGGGGTCAAAAGAAAGCCTATATTCACTGAGCTGAAGGCTGCAGTTGGCACCCTGGTGTGTACATGCGTGCCAGGCACGCACAGGGTCAGCTGCCCTGGACTGGAGAATAGTCTGGACCGTCTTTCACTGGCAGAACAGATGCACCCTTGCCCCAGGCAACGGTGAAGGCTTCCAGGCAGGAGGAAATGGGTAATGCCGGTAAATAACCTTCAGGGTACAGAGCTTAATTCTCATCCCATTTGCTGCAGTCTATTAGCAATAGGACATGGCCCCTGGATGCCCAGTCACTCAGAGAGTGTGCCAAACTGGTGAGGAACCTGTCTTCAGCCTCCTGCTCTAACACAAAGGAACTGTAGTTACAGCAGCAACTACTGGGTTTCTCAGACGGAGATGTAGGGCCTTGGCAGTAACACATACTATCTACAATAGCTTTCTAAGTGATCCAGATGATAGGATCAAGTATACTTGGATGAAGTCTCCTGATGATACCAAACTGAGTGGGGAAGTGGACACTTCAGAAGGGAGACCCACCCCGTAGGAAAACCTGGATAAGCTGGAAGAGTGGGCTAACACCCTTTGGAAGCTCAGCAAGGACAAATGTAAGGTCTTGCACCTGAAAAAACATAATCCAGGAGTGTAGCATAAGCTGGCATCTACTTAGTTGGGAAGCAGCTCTGTGGAAAGGCATATGGGGGTCCTGGTGAACAGCAAACTCAATGTGAATGAGCAATGTGCTGCTGTGGCAATGAAAGCCAATGGGATGCTGGGTTGCATCAACAAGGGAATTACCAGCAGAGACAAAATAGTCATTATCCCTCTCTATTCAGTGCTTCATGGGCCACACCTGGAATATTGTGTTCAGTTTTGGTCTCTGCAATACAAAAAAGTTGAGGACAGGCTGGAGAGAGTCCAGAGAAGGGCCTCAGAGGTGATCAAAGGACTGGGAAGCCTGCTGTATGAAGAAAGGCTGAGAGAACTGGTTTGTTCAGCTTTGAGAAAAAAAGGCTTAGGGGAAACCGTATCACCATGTTCCAGTATCTATGGGGTGGTTTCAAAGAAGAAGGAGGAGACTTTTCCAAGGAATCACATGGAAAAGATGAGGGGTAATGCATGAAGGACGATAGAGCCGGAATCTTCAGTGGTTCCCAGAGGCAGGACGAGGGCCAGTGGGCACAAGCTGGAACACAGGAAGCTCCATTCAAATATGAGGAAAAACTTTTCGGTGAGGGTGACAGAGCACTGGAAAAGGCTGCCCAGGGAGGTTGTGGAGTCCTCTTCTCTGGAGACCTTCAAGACCCTCCTGGATGCAGTCCTGAGTAATGTGCTCTAGGCAATCCTGCTTTAGCAGGGGAGCTGGACTAGATGATCTCTAGAGGTCCCTTCCAACTCTGACAATTCTGCGATTCTGTGATACTCCTGAGGATATTCCAAGTGGACACAAGAGGAACATTTTTCACAGTGAGACCAATCAGCCACAGGAATAATCTCCTCAGGGAAGTGGTGGATTCCCTGACATTGGGCGCTTGTTGGGTGGGTAAAAGAGACAGTGAGAGAAGCAGGAGCAGGGGCTCTGCAGGAGCTAGCAAAGCATATAAAGAAAGCATGTTCTTTGGTATCCTTTCCAGGATGTGTTCCATGCTTTTGTTTAAGAAAAACAAGGAGCTTGTGTATAATGAAAATTCATAGTGACACTCACAAGCCAACATTAACTTAGAGCTGAAAGTACACACAAGCAGGTAATAAAACAATTCCTGAAGAGGTTGCATTCCAAACACACATGATAGAGCAAGAGTGGGAAGAGAAACGAAGCCCAGGTGAGCCTTTGTGCCCACCTAGCCAATGGACACAGTATAGCTGGGGTAGAAGAGAGCCTTGCTGCTCTCCCAGCATCCATGCACAGCTACAACTCCTGCTGCCTTGTCAGGAAAAACTCCATTGTTGAAGCAGTGTCTGGCTTCTCTGCAGCAGATGATGAGTCTGGAGTCACAACTTCATACAGCTCTCTGTCCAGGGCAGTTTTATTACCTGCTTACTGGAAAAAAAAAAATAAAAAAAGGTGTATCTAAACACACTTTAATTGCAGTACTTCTGTGGTGTGGAAATGATACATGTACAGAACTCCCCAGTCGCCTATCACTGCTGTACCCGAGCAATGCAAGGGACTCAAGGCTTCTGGTTTAGTGATGGTTTACCAGCCCTGAATTGCAGTGTGGGAAGTGAAGGACCAGGAGGTAAAGTGAATATTTCAAAAAGCCATTTAAAGCAAAGCAGAGTCCTTCTCTCACCCATTCTGTTTGCTGGGTTAGTTCCCCACACCCTTGGTGTAATAATACTGTCTCTTCCCAGTTGCCTTTTTCAATACAGGGCAAAAGCAAGCTTCTCCCCCTCCCTTCCGCTGTAGTTAAGCTCTGTGGGGATTAGGGACCACGGCTCTTGCTTATGCAGGTGTGAGCCAGTGCAGTCACAGGGAAGTGACTTGGGTCTTGGCACCGCCGCTATTTGCTCCGTTGTGCAAATGGGATCCCAGTACACAGCGGACTTCCCACTCCTTATTCAGTTAGTGGTTTGTCCTGGGCTGACCTGGATGTAGCAAGTGAGAAAAATACCGGAAGAAGCCTCACTTAATCCTAGGTTCTCTTTTAACTACTAACCAAGCCGCCTCTGTACCAGCATGTCACACTGAGAGGATGTGGACAAATATATCTGCGTTGAGGAGTGGCAGAGGCTGTAGTCCGCATTTAGAAATGCTGAGCAGCATGTTTTTCTAAGCTGGCTAATTAGTATGGGCTTGAAACTAACGGCTGTGTTTAACTGACAAGGCAATATGCCCTTCACCCATCCCTTGAGATGTCAGGAGAATTATTCCTTTTGAAAAGCGTGCCCGTTAACTCATTCCTCTCTATCCACTTTGATCTTTTCAGTATAATCCTTTCCCTCTGCACTTCTTTTCTCCCTGCGGAGGAGACCATGAAAGCAAATCATACTGATTTGCAGCTGGCTCTTCCTCCCTTGCCCGTTGAGTAGCATGGCTGGGTCTTCTGTGCCACTGGCAGTGGATAGGACAGCTCTGCCACCATGGTCTCACATGAGGAGCTGGGGAAAAGGTGACACTATCATCTGAAAGTGTTAGCACTGGTGCAACCACACAAAGGAGCTGTGAGAGAAACTGAAGTGCTGCTGATGCCGCTGTCCTTCTTCAGGGCAGTGGGCAGATGAGAAAGAGGGAATGATTCAGCAAGTCACAGTTTTCCTCCCAGGTTGTTCCCCTGGGCTCCGGATAAAGCTAAAAATTGATGACCTGGCTTTTAAATGAGAAGGAGGATAGAGTTTTCTGACAAATCTCATTTGGATCCAAGTACCATGCAACCGTGGTGCATATATACACACATACACCCAGATGCTTGTAATGTTTGCCTGTGTTTGCTAATACTTGATAACAGCAATTCAGAGTCTAAAGGTAAATGGTATTTGGTGGGAAAGACAGAAAGGGAATATATCAATACATATAAACTGATATTTAGGCTCAAACCTTTCCTTCAGTTTGAAGGGGTACCCTTACAAGGGTAAGAAATGTCTGTGTATATCCAAAAGAAAGAGAAGTTAATTGCTACATTGGCAAATACTGTGTTTCTCAGTCTTACTAGTAGTGGCAAATCTGGCTTTGCACGGGAGCCAGAGGGATTTCAGTGTTTAGGTTGCCCTTGAGATACGAGAGGCATCATTTTGCAAGATAAATGTTTATCTTTTGCATCTCCAGAAATACACTTGAAGAGACTCTCTTTGCTCCCACAAGGGTCTGTTTGGCACTTGAAAAGACTCGCTATCTTTGCATTTCCAAATAGGGATGCCTTTATTTTGGCTTCCACATTCAGGGAATGGGCTAACAGTACCTGTGTCCTGGGACTTCTCCACATTATTTACGGTTACCGCAAGCTGCAGATTTTTAGGACTTCACAAGGTCAAGTCACCAGGACTTAAATCACTGCAGCATGGAATTACAGTCCTATTTTGAGCCACCAACATTTAAAAATTTTGCTCCAAGCCAGCAATTGCCTGCAGTATCATACCAAATTTAAGAAAAAAAAAAAAGGGCAGAAAAAGTGTGAGGGAATAAGAGAGCTGTGGCTGTGACTACCGTCATTAAACATTGTGCACCAAAAGGGGATGACTTCAGGGATAAATGACCCTTCTGACTGACTTCCTCAAATCACAGGATGTCAATTTGTGTTTTGAAGGCACCTACTATGTATTGCAAAGGACTGATGTGAAAAAGTGCATGCTGTCCCCAGACTAAATAAGTGTCGCTTTGTTTTCAACTTAGAAAAGACAGAAAGAGGGAAAGGAAGGGAGGGAGAGAGAAAGCATGTCACAGATGAAAGCACGTTCTCAAAGGTCACGCCGGAGTGTCCTTACCTCAGCAAATGCACTGTCTTAACTTCATAACCCAATAATCCTGCTATCTGCTACCTCCTGAGAAATAAAATGTTCCTTAAAACTCTTGCCTATTTCACAGCACTTCCCTGTGACACCGTAATAAAGTAGGTTGCAGCAAGTATCCTGCATGCCATGCCTCCAAATGTACCAGTTAATTACTGAGCCCTTTAAACCTGCTAACAAGACAGGCCTTGTTCTTTCAACCTATTGCTTTTTGCCAAAAAAAAAAAAAAAAGAAAAAAAGAAAAAAAAAAGTCTGTTGGGCAAATAAATCTTTCCAGAGAAAACAGATTTGTTTCCAAATCAGTCAACTGTGCTGAACTGGAAAGGAAGAAATGTTATTTTTTCCAGGATGAAAGCAAAACAAGATCTCTCCCTGTTTACCCTGTCTCATCCATTTCTAAAGAAGGTCAGTTTAATTCCTTCATTACTTTTTCCTGCTGTCTTATTTATCTTGAAGTCTTCTAGCCTTTTCCAATTTCACTGGCAAAGCCCAGCCTAGTTGGTCTGACACAGGAGAGCACTGTGTTTTGCTCTTCACAGCCATGTGAAGATGCTGAATAGAGCCGGGTGAGTTATAAGCATCCAGAATTTTTCCTTTCCTCCTCATTTTCTCCATGCTCCAAAAAAAACCCATAAATCTCAGAGCTTATTGTCGATTTGGTTTTCTTTCAGTGTCTTGTTCATTACAGATGCTCCTAAGCCTGTGAAAAGAATCACAAATTCAGATGGTCCTAGCCCTGTGTGCTATGCCATGCTCAAATACTAACCTTTGTACTAGATGCATCTTTTACCCCTAATGCCTGGTTCTGAGTGTGGAAGGAAGGAATGGCAACAGAAATAATTATGATGCAATATAGTAAACCAGAGAAAAGAGCTTTGCTATCTTCATAGAAACATAGAATCATTTGGTTGGAAGAGACCCTTGGGATCATCCTACTCTACAAAATTCTCCCCTACACCAGATCCCTCAACACCACACCTAATCGACTCTTGAACACATTCAGGGATGATGGTGACTCCACCACCTCCCTGGGCAGCCCATTCCACTAACTGACCACTCTTTCTGTGAAGGATTTTTTCCTAATGTCCAGCCTAACCCTACCCTGCTGCAGCTTGCAGCCATTCCCTCTTGTTCTATCGCTAATCACCTGTGAGAAGAGACCAGCACCAGCCTCTCTACAATGTCCTTTCAAGTAGTTGTAGAGAGTGATGAGGTCTCCCCTCAGCCTCCTCTTCCTCAAATTAAACAGTCACAGCTCCTGCAATCACTTTTCATAAGATTTATGCTCCAGGCCCATCA
Organism: Jacana jacana; assembly: GCA_013400555.1. Classification (NCBI taxonomy): domain Eukaryota; kingdom Metazoa; phylum Chordata; class Aves; order Charadriiformes; family Jacanidae; genus Jacana; species Jacana jacana. Next base: position 161,478 of record VZTM01015149.1, on the reverse strand, counting down.
CCAGCTTCGTTGCCCTCCTCTGTACTTGCTCCAGCAACAAGTAGCTTCATAACAGGCAGCTTTTAAGCTTTAACTCACAAGGAGCTTTGGGCAACTCTGAGGGGTGACTACAGTCAGACTAGACTATGGTCAGTAGAGGCCATCAGGTTTGCTTACATCAGTCTAGCTAGCATACAAGGCGTGTTTTGCATGCCAGGGAGCCAAAAGGCAGAACTAGATGTACATTTCTTGAATAGTCATGGTCTGCAAGAGAGGGTCCATTAGATCTGTTAATCTGATCTCCTGGATGACATTTGAACTAAAAGAAAATGTACCCTGCTGAATTCTCCTGTAAGTACTCTTTATTGTGCTAGGTTGGTTACACCCTCTTCTGCCCTCATGTACATTGACTTTAGAGCATCAGCATCAACAAAACTGCCTGAAGGGAGGTATATGTTACCTGCTGATATGCAGGTTTTAGTATAAAGAACTCAGACACATGATGAAGTCCCCATGTCTTATCTTCAGTCTCTTCTGATGTTGGATTACCTCACTCATGCCTCAGGCGCTGAGCGTGCAGACACAGCTACAGCAGCTTCCCTGAGGTGCGAGGGGAGCTGTGAAGTGATGACTCAGGCCCAGTAACCTGATCAGGTATCTGTGCTCCAAATGGGGCTGGGCAAGTCTGGAGGCAATTCAGGTTCATGCAGTGCATACAGTAAAGAAGCTGGGAGAGTCACCCTGGCTAAATGCTCCGTGTGAAACTCTCCAGTGATAGGTTGAACCCTTAGCTGGTCTCAGTTCTCAAATTATCTTCTACACTCAAGGTCACAGCCATGTTGTACTATAAAATGTGCTATTTCACAACCCACAAACAATAGGATATGATATATGGCAGTGCCTACATGGTTCAACAGCTTTGCTAGCAAAATGAGCAGTAATTTCATGTTTTCCAGGGCAATCCCAATTCAACCATCATCATTAAGTGCAGCAACCCTTGCAAAACAAGCCAGCACTCCCTCATGCTCCCCTTTGGTCACTAGTCAAATTTTATGCACTCTCCTGGAGCTGCCAGTGGTTTTATTTCACCATGCTGTCCCTCATCTGCCCAGACACTAGAAGATTGGTTGAGAACTTTGCTCTTTTCTGACACTGGTGGCACAGGAGGCAGATACTCTGACACCCACTACCCTATCAGAAGTGTTTTCCTTGTTTCAGTATCTAGCATTTGTCCCTTTCAGAGATGGTGCAGGGCTTTCTGAAGTTGTCTAGGTGCTTCTGCTGGAGGCAGAGTCTTACAGAATGAGGTCACCTGCTTATTTCCAGGGAAGATGCCAGCCCAGGAAGCAGGAGTAATCTTTCCTGGAGTGCTGGATTTCCTAAGGGGCAACACCTCTGGCAGGGAGAGGCCCATCTGTTTCTACACACCCCTGGCACATGGGTTTCTGTTAGAAGTAATTGCCTTTGCGGCATTTCCTCTGGACTGGATCCTGTGATGAGAACAATTGATCCCATAGTACCAAAGCTGTTTAGAAAACGCTACCTACCTCATCTTAGCTCAGGCACCCGCTGCTTGGGTATAAGAACCAGTCTTAAATACCAAGTGATTTATTCTGCCGACTTTCACGGGAATGGACCAACACTCCATCATCAGTGTCTTCAGCTCTCTAACCCCCTCAGAATTCTGGGGGTTGTCATTTTGAGTCATCATTAATACTAAAGAAAAAACTTTCAGAAAAGCAAATAGCATGGCTGTGAAAATCGACACACTCCCATCGAAGTCAACAGGAGTTATTTGAGTGGGAGCAGATGGCACCTGCTTTTCTTTATAACCAGTGTTTATTCACTCACTTTAGATGCTCCTAAAATCTTTACACCGTCAACCCTTCCCTTCATAGATCTAGTCCAGCCTGTGTGAAAGCAATACTTGCCAGCTGTGCTTCCAAGATATTACACTGTGCAAATAATTACCCTAGAGGAGAACAGCCTTGGCAGCAACTACCTGAGTGCTGGAGAAATGCAAGTAGTCAAAAGGCAAGGCTTTGGAGAGTGCTGCCATAAACTATCTGGTGGAACGTATTAGGGAGACATTCAGCAAATGTGACTGAGACCTCTGATTCTCTGCCAGCTGTCAGGTTTGGAATTACAGCCATAACAATTAGCTATGATTACTTCCCGATGTTGTTAAGCACAGTGCAAAGATCACCAGTTGTAGTAGTTTCTTTCTGTGATATGTAAGCATGGTGCCAAAGAGGAGTATCAGATCTCAGAGTCAAAGACTAGCAATGTATTGGCAGGTGTGCTCAAGTAAGAGACAGGAGGATCAATATTTACTGTTTATGCTTAGCAGGTCTCCCTCTAGACATGTACTGGCAGTATCTATTAAAACAGAGACATTATTAAATATGTAAATAAGGTTAATACCATCCCCAAGTACTGCTGTAGAGACTACAGAGTCATCCTGTGACCATAGCAGTCCAGCCAGTCACCCTGTAGTTTGACCTAGGCAACTTTAAGCTATTCCCCGATCAAAGGCATGAAGAAAAGATATATTCTGTTGCATGGCCAAAGGGATTAAATGCTAACAAATTACTGGGCTTTACCTAAAACTCATGTCCAGCATTGGAAGGTCACTGGTTTAGGCTCCTAAGATCTCATAGACAAAACTGATGAGCAAATGCCAGAACTGAAGACCTTCTGTACGAGCAACCTTGATGCCAGGTAATTAAAAGAACTGTTTCCAGCTGAGTTCCTCTGGTGATTATAGCCAAATTTAGGACAGAGTACCTCTCTAGGCAGCTTGGGATACCAGTTACTAATTGCATTTATCAGCAATTTCTGGCAGCATGCACTATGCGAAGGTGTTGTGATTTAAGACAGGATTAAACAAAAGATTCTAAGCTATACCTAAATTTCATATTTCAGGTTTACACTTTCAGTGAATAGAGGCTAAGGGTTATTTACCCTGAAGTGATTGGGTAACCTCACCACAGCCAGTCTTTTCCCTCTTCATTTACATTCTGCTATACTACCTCATATCCTCAAGGCTTTCCTGAAAACTTTCGACAGTAGAGTGAAGATGGGGTTTCTTTGGAGAGATGAATCAGTTCAGCAGAGCAGCTTGGAAGACTTGCTTATCCATGATGACCTCCAAACCTGGTGTGATGTCAAAGGGTTCAGCTAGAGATGTCGTGACTCCAACTAGTCATGCCTCGTTTGCAAAGTCTAAAGTTGAAGTGTTTAAGCTAGGCTATTGTGGTCTGTAAAAACAGTTAATGCACACAGAAATACTTTTTATAAGACCCAGCCAAATAATACACTAATTCAATGCTTTCCTGAGTACCTACATTCCAGTCACTGTGTCCTGATCAGTGTTTAGTTCCTGGCTTGGCTGCTGGACTCCTCCTATCCAAGAGGTGTGATATGGAGCTGTTGAGTTATAACTGATCATGGGAGGTAAAATCATTGTTTACCTTCCCCGACAGAACAAATGCAACTCTCACAATCAGACTTTGGTTAAACGCTTAAGGAAAAAGCATTTCTGCCAGATCAAACCACTGCCCATGGAAACCAACCGTGGCAGAAATTAGTTTAGTTAAACATTTGAACTAATCCTCTCTGAAATTCTTTTGGCAATGTTTATTCAGCTTTAATTGTTTCATGAACACACAACAGTTTAAACAGGGCCTTAGAACCTACAGCAAGCCCATAGGGTTCATTTGATACAATTTAATTTGACCACTTGAGAGGTATAAACATTCTTAACATGTGAATTAAAGGTGTCTCTGGAAGACATTCAGCTTTTCACTAAATGTTGTTAAGAAGTAGACAGAAGCCAAACAGAGGACTGTTATACAGAACTGGTAATCTGATATTCTGCTATCATTACCATGAAGCTCTTTTTCACAGTAAAAACACCTTAGACTTGAGATTCCAGGAAGAGGTGATTTTTTTTAATATGAAAGAGTAGATGCTTTGTTCTTTTATAATTAATGGAATAAAAATCTTGCTGAAGTTTGCATAACTTAAAGTTATAGGCAATCCTGCTTTAGCAGGGGATGATCTCTAGAGGTCCCTTCCAGCTCTGACAATCGTGTGATTCCATGAAGATCTTGAGTTATACTACTCCCTTGCAGCACACAACATGACAAATTATTGTTCCCGATGTTGCTAAAAAATTGTGGGGTAGTTTAAGGTTAGTAAGCACACAGCAAACAGTTTAATTTTCTGTCTTCCCTGGAGACAGTAGAAATCAGTGGGTAAAAAAATAAACCTCAAATATTCCCTCAGCTCAAACAGGAACCTTTTAACTCTACATCAAGGTGAAGACCCAAATTTTCATTAAGTTATATTGAAGTCAAGAGCTTAAAAGATGTCTCTGATGTTTTACTGTCCAGGAAGAAATAAACAATGTCCTATGGCTGCCAGGCAAAGTTTTTCCTAGTAGAAGAGTGGCCATGCGCAGCTTAGGGCAAAACCTTGTGCACATACTACGAAGCATGGGACCACCTTCACAAGGAGTACTCTGCCTCCAGGTTCCCAATTTCCTTTTGGTTTGTACCTGGTAAGAAATGTAGGTGGAGAAATACAGCCATATCTGGAAATCCCAAGCACCTGCAAAGTGGAGGTACCAAAAATTACTGACATTTATAGGGTGTGAAGCCACCCATGGTCCAGTCTCATCAAAAGTTCTGGATCTGCTGTGGAGAAACATCCTGGGGGTGCGCAGAGAAGCAGCTTGTAGCAAAATTCACATTGTATGTTTGGCATTGGGTAGATGTGGGTCTGGTAGAAGAGTGACATAAACACATCTAAGGGGTGTTTCAGCCTAAGACAAAGTACTCTCAGAACTCCCAGAAGTACTTGTCCTCCACCAGTGACTAGTGGGGGTACCTAAGGGCAATTAGACTACTGGCTCAAGTGCCTCAACACAGGCTGAAAGATGGGATGAATCTCGGTTCCAGAGTCCACAAAACCACTTTATGTAAGACAGTGGTTACCACTTCGATTTATTATGCAAAGAGGAAGAAAAAGGAGAAAAACAGGAAAGAAGAATAATCTGCCTTCCGATCTACCTAAAGTAAAAGTGAAAGGACATTTATCAGTCAGACATTGGAAGAGCAAACTCAGCATAACACTGAGAACTGAGAGAAAAAAAGTTAGAAAAAGAATTGCTTGTGTTCATCTCTTTCATGGCTGTTCTCTTCTAAAGAACCTTTACTTGCCTACTCTGGAGTGACTTGTGACTTACATTTCGCTACCAAGAAACACTAGGTGGATGACAGCCATGTAATTTTCTTGCAGAAAGATTGCTGTGGAGATGCTCCAACATGTTCCAGACTTCCTAGAAGCTTATCTAAGCAAACACATAATGATAAATACATCTTGATGTAACACTTTTCATTCCCAGATTAGGCTCACCATTTTCTACCCAGACATGTCCTTTTTTTCACTCTAGAACTGGCCAGATGGAATTCTATCCCTGGGCAAATCAGGTAAAGGAGAAATGTGTTACTTGTCTACTTTGGCCAAGGGGAGAGCATTAATGGAGTCCTTCAAGGATAGGTACAGGATGGAGATAAGAGAATAGACTTCAGGGAACTGAAGAAAATATGAAGACTCTAACTTTGAGGGTCTGAGACAGACAAAGTTAGAGGAGGTTGGCAGAAAGAGTAGAGAGTGAATGGAAGAATAAAGTTAGAGAGGTTTGGGAGGGCATGGTACAGCAGAGGTAGGATTGAGCAAACTAAGACAAGGGCTGAAGGCAAGGTAGAAGGGTAGGTGGGGATAGGAACGGCAGATTGGCAGGCTGTAGCTGGGACTCGAGGAAAAGTGAAATGCTCTAGGCTCTCAGAGGTGAGAGGCTGAGGATAAAGAAATCAAAGGGTAGCTCTCTCCTCCTCCAGCTTTAGTAAGAATATTTCTTATAGGCAGAAAGACTTGAATGCATAGGACCTCTCTATTGTCTCCAAACCCATGACAAAGGGATGCCTACCTACAGTCTCTTTTAACATCTCTTTTTACTTTGACCAATGTGTTAACAATGCTTTAAGTCTCAAAGGACTTCTTAGGAGAGCAGTACTACTGGTGGCCTACCGGAGTAACAAGACTTGCCAGACGTATTTATCACTTCTTCAGTGTGGGCCTGCTCTACAGACACCTCTGAAACTGCAGGGGATATGTGCTTGCTGCTTTTAACTGCAAACTTGCTCAGCAACAGAAGCACAGAACTCTGTTCAGGCTGCAAAAACTCAAATGAGAGCTTGAGCAACTGGACCACCTTGCAGCACTGACACATGAGGAGTTGTGTTTTAAACACAGATTTGTAGTGCCATTTCAGATTCCTGAGGGTACCCAAGAGGTCTCTGCAGCCTGTCAGATACTACAGAAGTCTTACGTGCAAATTTTTCCTTTGAAAGACGCAGGTGAAAGACATACAGGATATGTTTTTGCATCTCAGATGGCGTTAAATGCCTCTGCATGAGTAAGCTGCCCTCATAGTCTCTCTAAGATAACAGCTCTATTGCTGAAAATCAGAAAACAAGCACTGCTGCCACGGCCAAACAACACATACTCACTTCTGCCAATACTGCTTAGGGCTTGTGTACCCCTGTCTATGCTGCTTGCTCTCTGATCTCTTCTGAAGCCCATGTGGTCTTCCTGCAATCCTGAGAGAGACATACTTCTGACTGGTTGTTGTCTTTTTCAGTCGGAAGTGTGTGAGATACCCTGACAGTTGCACCTCAACTCACCTAGGTGATGTTTTTACAGAACACCCATGAACATACATCACATGACTGGTGGTATGCTGTTAGAGCATGAGTGTGAGGACACAAAGGCTGTTTGGAGTGGCAGAAGGCTGCTTTATGTAGAGGAAGACAAATTTGGTGCATTCTTATCCATACTGTGCTTGGGAGGGGTCTGCAGGACATTTGTCAGAGCAACACGCATCTGGGATCAGCAGGTGCATGACCATTGGTCAGCTGATGTAGGCCACCACTAACATCAGATTATATCTCTAGCTTGAAATGAGTCACTGCCATTGCTGCTCACAGTTTTCTTACTGCAATCGGTCTCACTGAACAAACACTTGGTTGTTTGGCTCATTGGGTAGCAAAAAAAATAGGGAATAAAAGAGTAGTTGCCTTTTTAAGGCTTTCCATCACTTTTTGCTGGTCAGCAAAACCCGATAAGCAGAACCAGAAGGCTGTGGCCCCTCTGCACTGCTGTTGGTTTGGGTTGGAACACGCTGCCTCAGCGTGCATAACCCAACCGTGAGAACAAGCTTCGCTGCCTTGCAAACCCTGCCGAGCCTGCATTTTAATGCTTAATGTAATTCTTGGCCCACTGTCATTTTGGCAGCACTTCGACTGCAGACCTCAATTTAATACAATTATTAAATGTAAGAGGAACACCATGTAGGATACATCAGTCATTAAATCCTAAGCTAGAGGTCTGGATCTCAAGAGGTGTTGCCAGTCCCTGAGCTCAGAGAGTCAAGCACCCCACACTACCCCAGGTGATGTTTACTCAACTTGTTCTTGAAAATCTCCAGTGACAGAGGGAGCTTTGGTAGCTCTGTAGGTCCCAGACCCACAGGAAAAGCACAGTGAACCACAGTTCCCATGTCAGCACAAGGTGTTGATCTGGGAAGGCAAGGCACTGCTTTCCATTTTTCTTGTTGACTTATTTGGTGACCCGTCTAGGCTTCCCAAACCTCTGAAAGAGGAAATGATGACATACATTTTACTTGACAAAGAACTAGGAGGAAAAGTACTTCTGCTAAACACCTACAGGCTAAAAAGCCCCTATTATTTTTGACATTTAGTAGCATTATTAATAATTTAAAATAATCGCTATTATTAAAACCAGATAATAACTCATTTTAATGTCCTTGAAACAAAGGTTCATGTCACACAATGTTGTCTTTTTTGTTTTGTACAGGGGACAATTTAAGGAACTGGTCCCCTTTCCAGGACATCTGTAAGATTTGGGCTACAGGTTGTTGAGTGGTGAGAAACGCAAATTTCTGCTCTTTAGTGTATTGTTTTCAACCTGTCTGTACGGGAATTTGGCAGGAAAGCAAACAGCCCTTTCTCATAATCAGTTTACTAAATTTCCTCTCCAATGGAGAGCCTATAGCAAAACATCTCCAGGTAAAAGCTGATGAACATGGTGGGAGCACAGGGCCATTATGCACATAGTCCTTTACCTTTCAGAGCTGGAAGTTTTGCATGGCCCTGGGAATCCAAGGGGTGTTTTTAGAGGGCAAGTTTCAAATGCATTCCTGACTCCTTTTTTGAGAGCAAACCACAATTACATGGGGAAAGTATAGTGAAGGTATTTGACTTCCAGGCACTGGGGAGAAGATCTGCAGGAGCACTTGTGTTTGCATGGCTTGGTTTATTTAATCTGGAATGCCCTTTGACTCAACTCCCCTGTCCTCCTCTCCTCCGGCACACACAGAAGAATGGGACTCTTGGGGGACTTCCATCTCCCCCATGCAAGAATTTTGCCTCTGACACGTATGAGGAGTAGGAACAGAACTGCAGCAATAAATAAATACCAACGTGATTAAAAACAAATGGATGAAGCATTATTAATGATACACTGGAGAGAATGGAAGCGTCCTATGCCAGAAACACCATCAGGAGCTGAACAGATATCAAGGGCTACATAGCCTGATGTTAAGGCAGTGGAAGGGGGCAAAGCAGTGATTTAGTATGCAGACAGCAATATCTGAGCCTGCAGCTGGATATTTTCTCCATTTGATTAGTAGAGTTGTTTTGAACTAGAAGGACAGATCAGACTCAGGTCTATGCAGGTAACCTGCCTCTGTCAAGAGGACCGGCCATGTTTTCTCTTGTTTTCATTATTCAGCACGTCCCCCAGGCCCCCCTTCCATCATGCCTTGTATGCTCACAGCTCTTGGAGAAGTTTTGACAACCTGCAACCCATCTGTCCTTGCTTTGAAGCCATTTCTGGAAAGACAGATGGATTGTCTGGATGCCTTGCAAACCTGCCTGTATGGAGGTAGGAGGCTGAGAGTTTGGTCATACACAGGGGGCTCTTACCTTAAAAGCACAGGTCTTTTCCAGCATTTTTCCCATTTTTTGCCACTGATGCATTTGAAATGCAACCACCACATGCGCAGTGCTTTACTCCTCTGGGTAATTGTCTGACATCTCCTATTCTGAGCACTCATGCAACCGTGTGGAGTCGAAGAAGGAAACAAGTCGTTTGCATACAGAGCAAATATTTTGTCATCACCTGCTGTTCATCCTAATGAGATTTTGCCAGACTCATTAGAATGATTCCACGCTTCTTAATGCCCACTGGGATTGCTTTATTATTTGATAGAGTCAACAGTTGGCATATGCCACAGTGTCTTTGTATTCAGCTCCCTTGAAACCTCCGAAAGCAGCTAAACAAAGGCACTGAATAACCAGTTTTGTTTCCCTCTTTCTCCCAGGATGGCTTAATGCTGACACCAGTGACTCGTAGACATCACGGTTAAAGGGATCTCTTTATCTGCCCACTCCCACTGGCTTCTGAAGGCGAGCCAGCATCTTTTTGCTAGGGAATGGCTTGTCTCCCTGTGGCTGCAAGCAAGGAGCCTGAGGGTACCTGCTCCCTGCAGAGGACTGATGAGGATTTCTGGTTTTTCACTTCCCCTGCTGTTTTTAAAAATCTTGGGTTTAAATCCACTGGTGGTGTTTTTCTCTCTCCTGTTACTCCATCAAAAAGCTATATAAACACCAGGAAAGAGCTCTAATATACAGACAGGGAAGTGATGAATTTTGGGGTTTTTTTAATCAGCTGTTGATTCATTCACTTCAGTAAGAAACTAAAGAAGATTTGGGTGTGGCCCAGATTCACATGGCTCTTTTTATGTGTAATCTTTCCATAGAAGTTGGTGATTGCAGACGCTGTGCTATCAACTGCAATAGAAACAAACCAAAACATACAGAGAAGTACTTTTTCTCTAGTTTGTCAGATGCAATAATCTGAGGTGTTCCAATGGCATTAGCAGGATATAATTGGTTTGGGTGTTACTTATAACAACATGGGGTAAAAAAAAAAATCCTGAAATGTGATATTTAAGTTGACAGTGTCACTTTAAGCAAATCCACTCTAGATGATTTTTGGTTTGGGAGTCTCCTTTTACAAGCAGACCTTGCCAAGAGCCAGAGTAAACACTATGTTAATCTTAGATCAGCCTTTAATTTGTCCTACTTCCTTTCCCTTCCCCTTTCCTTTCTATTTCCTTCCAAGACAACAATATTATAGACAATTTAAATCAGACATGTCCCTAGCTGAACAACAAAATCACCAACAGAAAACAATGAGAATAGTAATAAACTCAACATAGTAATTATTTTCCTGTCACACCAGCAATTACAAAAGAAAAGAAAGAACATCTGAATACTCTTAACCTGATATTGATCATTTAATTTTCTCATGCCATGTAATATTAAACAGGCTAATGCTACTACAGGGAACCCTGGCAACAATTAAGTGTAGCTATGAAAAAAGCAGACTCATTGCAGGCTCAAGCAAGGGGATAACTCACGTTTTGTTCCGATGGTAATAATTATGTGTGATGGAAATAGTGAAATTAAAGACAGATTAATTCTTAGGCATGAATTCACCATTTCAGTGAGGTTCATATCTGGCCCAGTTCCTGCCAGGTTTGTGTTAACGTGATAAATGCTGCCTATTTAGAGCTCCTGGAAGGCCAGCCTGTTGGTCAACGGTTGGCATAAGCTAACTGGGGACTCTAGTTTCTGTCAACAAGGTGAAGAATTAAATCGGCAACAGTTTAACTCATGAGCATTATAACTCACATGCTTTTCATTCTCGCTGTGTGCTGAAACCTCATTGTAGCCAACACAGGAAGAGATGAGTTTTGTTGTTGGGCTGGTTTTAAACTTGAATCACCTGTTGTTCAATTCACAGAGCATGTGTCTGTCTTTAGACCCGGAGATTTGGTTGCCAAAACATAGGTGCTGGTTGGCTTGAGTATCCTACCTGGTGTCTATCTGCTCCTCCTGGAGACTACTAATCTCCCATTGGTTTCAAATAATATCTGCCAGTCCTGTAATGCCTTATATATAGGAGGATAATTTGATACCTGTGTTTAGGCAACTGAGTCACACCTCAGCATTTGCTTCCATGAATACCTCTTCAGATGTTGCTGGCTGCAATAACTAGGTTTCAGTTGACTACACTGCGAGCTTAGACACCTGGCTCACTTGTAGACACCAAGTGTATGGTACAGTTTCCAAAGCACTGCCCATTGGGGTTGTTCTGCAAGAGAATGGTTACCTCTCCAGGTGGACATGTGCCTCCTGTAGATACTGTGTCATATCTGTCAGTCCAGCCTGAAAACCTTAGCTATCTCACAGTATTTCAGATAGTTCTTGCTATCTGTGTGTGAGCGACTTAACAGATCTCATGGAGTATATCTATCTCAACTATCTCCAAACAAGGTGTCTTTCCATTGCTGGCCTTGAGGTTTATATCATGAATTATGGTAAGTCTGCTTATGAGAAGAAATTCAGACCCGTGTTTAATTGAGAGCACAAATAAAACCACAAAGAGACACCATGGGAGGAGAAAGAATGGTAAACAGACACTGCAGGGTGAGGCTTTCTGCTCCATGCTTTCATGGCGGGTGAAGTAGCGGTTCCTCAGAAGCATTCTTGCTACAAGAATGCTGTCAGATACAGAGGAAGCACTGAATTTGAACCATATGTGGGGGCCCTGCACAATGCAATTCCATTTACATCTCCATTAATTTTGGTTTCTGTTATTTCATGTTGTAGCACTTAATCTTTCTAGGCAAATTATCATCAAAGTCCTACCCAAATTAGCAGAAGGTAGACTTTTTCCTTCCTGATTTATGTGAAGGAAGAGAGACCTGATTCAGACAGGTTAAGAAACTCCAGCTCAAACCTTCCACTACTTCTGCAAGGCTTTAAAGAGAGTTGAAAATGTTTGGATGGGTTTGGTTTTGTTTCCATTTCCTGAGGGAAGCTGGAATCATTGACGTCTGCAGTATTCTGACCATCCTCAAATCCTCTAGCCAGTGAAGGGAAGGAGGGAGAGAGAGGATACATCAAAGCATTCAGATAATCAAGACATTCCCTCCAGGAAAGGATCATTAGTGAAAGAGAAACGTATTCTGATGATGAACGCATGATCTTGTAGGGGACAAGCATGGAAAATTCTGACACTGAAATAATTTATTACTCCTTTTCCTTTTTGTTTCATTTTCCTTGTATTACTTCAAGTGTTCGTATAACCCCATCATTGGAATTCCATGGCTTTCATGATAACTTAAAACCAAAGAAGCCAGAATAATAAAAGTTGTCAGTGGCACAAACCATGGGTAGATATAGAAGAGTGTGCTATCTAGGAATTCATGCAAATTCAGAACCTGCCTGTAGAAAACAACAAAAATAATGCAAATGGAATAAATTTTTCCTTTAAATTTTAAATTGGTTTATTTTAAAAATGAACCTATCTAAAGTTGTGATGAACATACATTAAAGACTAAATTTACTACATTTAATTGAACAATTTGAGTTATAATGAAAGAATATTTTTTTATATTAACCACGCTATATTCACTTACCAAGTTTTGAGGAAAGGTGAAAAATACTGAACTTGCAAAAGTCATTGACTAAACAGAACCCCTGGGTGTTCTCAACTGGTTTTTGAACCAAAACTGTTTGGTTGTTTTGTTCAGCTTGAGTGTCCTCCACATTATCCACGGTACTACAATAAGAATGTTCTGGATCATCATAACAATAATGGTAACAGTAGAAGTTTCTAGCCAGTGTGTGCCCTCCAGAAGAGAGCACACCCTGGAGCGTGTGGCATGGGAGGCTTGGGTACCTCTGCAGGGACCCAGATTGGGTCCCACAGAGTTTATTATCTCAGTCTCAGCACTGTACAAACACAATTATAAACCTCTCAAACCCTCACTGACCTTAAAATCTTAATTCTGCCTTCACATGGCACTGTGCCTTCACATGGCACTGCACTTGAAGTGATAAACCAGGCTGCACTGCACCATCTTAGGTCTCTACATCCATGGAACCCACAGTCCAGATGAACTGAACATCAACATTTGACAGACAGATGGAATGAAGTCCTATATCTTATTCATGATAGAATCATAGAACCACAGAATGGTTAGAGTTGGAAGGGACTTTGAAGATCGTCAAGTTCTAACCCCCCCTACCATGGGCAGGGACACCTCCCACTAGAGCAGATTGTTCAAAGCCCCATCCTACCTGGCCTTGAACACTACCAGGAATGGGGCATCCACAACTTCTCTGAGCAACCTCTTCCAGTGCCTCAACACCCTCACACTAAAGAATTTCTTTCTGGTATCTAATATAAATCTCTGCTTTTACAATTTAAAGCTGTTACCCCTTGTCCTGTCACTACACTTCCTGACAAAGAGTCCCTCTTCAGCTCTCCTGTAGGCTCCCTTCAGATACTGGAAGGCTGCTTTAAGGTCTCCCCAGCACCTTCTCTTCTCCAGGCCAAACAACCCCAACTCTCTGACTGTCTTCGTGGCCCTCTGCTGGACCCGTTCCAACAGTTCCGTGTTCTTCCTGTGCTGAGGACTCCAGAGCCAGACACATTACTCCAAGTGGGGTCACTTACTTTCAGCTGAGAGTATATTTAAGAATTGGAGAACCAAGCGAACTTAATTCCCTATTCTAGTCTCAGAGGTGAGAGGAGACTAATTTAAAATCTTGAAAATCCAGATGATCAGATCAATTCAGTTTCCTCATTTTCATAAATACATCCTTTTAAAATAAATATATTGTAGGAATTCTGTCCCCTTCATTTAATTTCAGTTTCTGTGGGAGTAGAATCTGACATAAACTGAATAATAAAAGGGATATATCAACCACCATTTCCTGCTCTAATAAAAATGATAAAAGTTACATTTCCAAATAAACATATGTTAAGCTACATGACTGTTTAAATCAGGGGCCTCCCATGCTGTGTATCCTGTAGTACTTCTCATGCTTCTGGTTAACATTAACAAAAAAACCCAAAATGTCTTTTAAAGGAGCCATACCTTATTCAAGAGATGTGATTTAGTATTTGCCAAACAATGAGAATATATACTCCTCAGAGAAAACAAGCAAGGATGAATGTAAACCAAGATTAAAATAGCTATGACAGACCAAGGCTCCTTGCTTCATTATTTAAAACAGGCTGACATTTATATACCTTATTCTTAACCTATTCATTCTGAAAGCAATCCACGTTGGTTCAATCACAGGATTTCTTAATTACACCTCTGAACCATGGATGGATCTGTCAGTCTTGAACATCTCTATTACCCATCACTGTCAGACTGCTTCTTGGAGAAAACTAGCTCCATGTTATGTGATATATCAAGAAAGCAAGCTCCATATAGACTCGTTACTGATCAAAAAATCAATACTCTCTACCTCCCAATTCATCCCTTCTACACAAGAGAAGTATGTGAGAGCTTCTCCATTTCTGATGTCTCTTTCTATTTTGTCCAGGGAAAAAAAAGTCAAAGCAGCCTCATATGAAATCATTCATGCTTTCTTCCAGAAGAAAACATCTACCCTCCACCTAAAGTTTATCCTTATTATTTAATTGTTGCTTTATACAGGAAAAGTCTCTCAATATAATCCAATGTCTGATCTTGCCCTACCTTGAACGTGATAAAAGCTCTTCGGAAGGGCTGGTCCTATCTCCATCTCAACCCTGCAAGGATCTTGGACTTCTTCCAGTTCAGCATCTAGCTGGCATGTAAAACAGAAACAACACTAGTGACAGTGAAGAATGGTCTGCTCTTGGCTGTTGCCTGTGTTCACACTGCTGGATATCCCTACAGCATGTGATTGCATAAACCATGAAATACTTTTGTCCACATTAAGGATGTTTGGTCAGCATTACCAGATCTAACAATCTCTACAGAGGAAACAGGTAAACTTGTGCCCAAGGTAAGCAGAGAATATGCAGAGAAAGTCCATCCATTGAGACCATCCCCTCTCTCAGGAGCATGGCAATCACAGTTGTGGAACTATTTAAACTCAATTAATGATTAAAAAAAAATAACAAAACCAAACAAACAAACAAACCCAAAAAACTTAACAGATACTTTTGGCACTTACTGTACAGCTTACTTATGTAATTGAAATTACACAAGCAATTAAAAGGCAATTATAATCAGTAAGTGAGAGAGTTATGGAAAAATGAGATGTGAAAAGACAGCAAGGCTGTGTATAATTCATTCTATCTTAAACAGTCACTTGTCTCGTGGGTTCCTTCAGCCTGAGATAAGCCGAACTGCAATGCAGTGCTCATCGGGAAGAGAAATCACCAGCTCTTCAAACCAGGCCGGTTTCAAAGATGTAGATATGTGGGAGACCCCCATATGCAGCAGGCAGAAGAGGCAAGAACTGTGCTACAAGGATCTCACCTTCCTGGCAGTTGCCACAGCATCCTCAGAACCCATTTTCACTCCAGCTAAACCCAGTTCTCCGCAAATTACTCTTCCCCCATTTCTACGTCAGGTTCTTCCTATCCCACCCCCTTCCACCATGCCACGTGGCAAGGAGAGCTGTTGAACCAGAGCTCTGCCTCAAAGGCTGCGCTGCATTTGCAAACCCGTCTGATGTCTATTGCAATGTGAGTCCAATCCCTGACAACTGCCTGAAGCCTGGGGAGACCTTTTTTAGGAAAGGGGAGCAAGCCAGCAAACCCTTCCCCTTCCTGCATGTAATATTTCTTTATCTGCTTGTCATCACACGTGTTTTGGAACCTCAAAAAGCCGCATGAAAGAGAGAGATCATTTCTTGCCTCTCTGCTGCACAAGCTGTGTGTTTACCAGTGCGGTCAGCTACCTGGCAGCTGCCCTATCAGAGGGAGCCATGCCCAAATGCGATGTGATGCAAGGACATCTTCCCTGAAGGGTCTGAAAAATGCATCATGACCTATGCAACTCCCTTCGAAGACCCGGGAAAGCCTTCCAGAAAGAAATGGTGAAAATCAGAGGAGGAGAAGGACTCAGAGCTTGTATTGAAGTTGGTGGGGTTTTTTCATAGCCCGCATCTCTCAGGTTACAGGCACCATTTGTCAGTAGCTCCAGGCAGCCATTTTAATAATAATAATAATAATAAAAAAAAAAACCTAGGCAAAGTTTAGGGAAAACATAGAGAAAGCAGTGCATGTGTGTGCATGCTTTCACCAGTGCTGTTGCTGACAGAACTGAGTTGATAAAGTACACTTCTCGCTTGGGGGACACACAATATTTTTCCCCCTTTGCCATTGCAAAAAGAAAAATATGTCTACAAAGCCACAATAAGAACATGCTAATGTGTCAGCAGGCCTTTCTCTGCACTCTGAGAATACGTCTGCAAATACCCTTCAGGAACTTCTGCATGAAGGTGCCCAGAGGAGTTACCCCAGTAAACATCAGAAGAGGTTAAGGATGAAAAAAATCCCAGATGCAATCCCAACTTTAAACCTGCCTGCTTAATTTGGTCCTGGATGCCTAAGCAGGTGTGCCAGGTACTTTTTTATGCTTCTGGGCTTGGACCAGCCAAATACCTCTTTTCCAGAAGGCTCCTGTCTGCCTTTCTCACTCACCCATTCCTCCACCACACTGGTTTCTTTTCTTGTCATTTTTTCCTTTTGCCAGCCTATCTCTTTAGGGTGTTCTCTGTGGAGAGAAGGAACATCTAATCCCTGCCTTTTGGGCCATATACAAAGGAAGGCTTTTTTTTTTCTTCTTCTTCTTTTTTTTAATTCTTTTTTTTTTTTCCTGTGGTGGAAGCAGCAGAAATGCTGCCCCACTGATGGTCTGCTCTCTCCTGCCTGTGCAGGCAGCATATGTCTGGCAACTGAAACCTCTGTGGAGCAATGTGTGTCCGTCATGATGGGTGATGCACATGACCAGGGTGAGTTCCTTCCTCCCAAAATCTGTGAGAACAGGACTTTGGTTTACTTTAGTTCTTTTATTTTAGCTCTTGATAAAACATACAACAATATAGCCAGGAGAACTTGCTTCTCCTCTCAAGACGTTGACCAAGGAGTAGACAATAACAAGTAGCATTGATTTATGGCTGCAGAGGAGGTAGAGAAAAAGGAATGTAATAAATGCTGAGGAGATGAGAAATGCACCCGTTCCCTCACCCCCTACACACGCACACACACTCACAGGCGCTCGCAGCCCGGAGAGGGAGAGGAGGTTATCTGCCATGAACCAGCACATTGCTGAAATTCTTAATGAAACGAGCCAAAGCAGGTAGGTGGTGGTAGAAATGCTGAGCTTGATGCACATTTATCATCTTCAGATGCTGAACCCAAGTTGGTGGGGAATGTCGAGAGAAGGGCACTCTACCATTTGCACAAATATTTTGTAAGAAAGGCAGAACTGGCTATTTCCTACACGGAATTAGAATAAATACGCTTTATTCCAAAACAAATCGAAACCCCATTTTGAAGCAATACTAATAAGCTTGGCAGAACAAGTACACGGACGTTAGAAAATGCTAATTTAAAATTACTTTTGCTACCTTAATTCAGCCCCCATGCATATGTGTATTATGCAGACACGGCTTGTACTGTGTGATCAGACAGTATTTTTCCACGCAGCTCTTTCCTTCAGTACACAAATTAGACACACTCTGTGGCTATGGCAGGATCTCTACTTCATGTTATTACAAAAGCTAGAAGTGAATGGGGAAGAGGACTGCAGGGAAGAAAAAGTACAAAATTACATCCTTGGATCCTATCTCCTCCTTTGTTCCAGAGCGCTGGGAAACATTGTTCAGCCAAGATTTTTACAGATGGTCTCTAATTGTGCCTTTTTTTTTTATCTTCTAGGTGCCTGGCTTCCAAGCCCAGCATTTTGGTTTGCAGAAGTGCTGAGCTCTCCGTCTCGGCTGACTCAGGGAGAGCGTTGCTTTGGTGATTCACAGCATCATATCATATAGGAAGTGATCTGAAAAATCAAGTCCTGGTTCAGACAGGGCAGCTGTAGTGCTGACTTAGTGGCCCATTTCCCAACAGACGACAGTTTTGTGATATCTCATCATGAAGAATTTTTGTGAAAACGAATCATAGAAACATAGAAGAATAGAGTTGGAAGGGACTTTGAAGATCATCAAGTTTCAAGCCCCCTGCCATGGGCAGGGACATGTCTCACTACAGCAGGTGGTTCAAAGCCCCATCCAGCCTGGCCGTCCAGGGCACTTCCAGGGATGGGGCATCCACAGCTTCTTTGGGCAACCTGTTCCACTGCCTCACCACCCTCACAGGGAAGAATTTCTTTCTGGTATCTAGTCTAAATCTCTGCTTTTACAATTTAAAGCTGTTACCCCTTGTCCTGTCACTACACTTCCTGACAAAGAGTCCCTCTTCAGCTCTCCTGTAGGCTTCCTTCAGATACTGGAAGGCTGCTTTAAGGTCTCCTTGGTGCACCTTCTCTTCTCCAGGCTGAACACCCCCAGCTCCTTCAGCCTGTCTTCATAGGAGAGGTGCTCCATCCCTCTGATCATCTTCGTGGCTCCCCACTAGACCCGTTCCAACAGGTCCATGTCCTTTCTATGTTGAGAACTCCAGAGCTGGACACAGTACTCCAGGTGGGGTCTCACAAGCTCAGGGGTAAAGGGGTAGAATCACCTCCCACGACTTGCTGGCCACACTTCTTTTGATGCAGCCCAGGATGCAGTTAGCTTTCTGGGCTGTCAGTGCACACTCACACTACTGGCTCGTGTCGAGCTTCTCATCTACTATCACTCCCAAGTCCTTCTCCTCAGGGCTGCTCTCCAGCCAGTCTCTACCCAATCTGTATTTGTGCTTGGGATTGCCGTGTCCCAGGTGCAGGACCCTGTACTTGGCTTGGTTGAGCTTCATGTGATTTGCACTAGCCCACCTCTCAAGCCTGTTCCAATCCTTCTGGATGGCATCCCTTCCCTCCAGCTCAACTAAGAGTTGAGGAGCTCTTGTACTGCAGTGGTGAGCACTCCGGAAAATCCCATGAAGAAGATATTTCAGGATTCAAAGGATGTGGTATAAAGCAGGAATACAGTGGAAAATAAGAGACTGAAGAAGTGCTTGCCTGAGACATATCCTTTAGTGCATGGTATGAGACTGAAGGACTTTGGACACACGAAGAAGCCCCAAGTATGTATATGCAATTAAAGATAAAATTAAAGGGAGTTAACTAAGGCATCATGACCATTTGCATGAGTTATCAGCAGGGTAAACACCATAGTGCTGAGATTTGAAGGGGAAGCTATAGGACCACACCTGTTGGGTGAAAGCCTGCTCTAACAGTACATGGGAAATGAAAGATGCTGTCATCAGGTTTCACACATAAACACTGACAGCAGCAGGCTGGTGAAATTTAAGAATAGACCCAGTCCAGTCTATGCACTAGTGCCTTCTCATGAGTCCAAAACTGTAAAAGGTTACCTTTGTCCTAACCCCCTTCCGCTTCACCCCTTAGGACTTGCCCCACTATAAACTTTCCCCAAGCCCAGCAGTTCAGTCCCTTTCTGTAAGGTCTTTGTTTTTTGGGCTCATCCTCTCAGTTTCAGTCACGGTGTGCTGCCTGTGCCAGTTCACCCCATCCAGCTCCTCCACTCCACTCCCCACAGTTGCCACTGATCTGAGTTGTCTTTGTAGAGCCCAATTCCTTGTCTGCTTTGCTTTCCTTTCCCTCACACAACTATCTTCATTCACAAAACACTAGAGAGTTTCAAAGAGTAAATCACAGCTTTTTTTCATGCATAAGCTTTTGCCCTCAATCTGAGTCTTGGCCACAAGGAACAACTCTAAATGAAATTCTCCTCCCCACCCTATCTGAAATAATTCAGCCTGAGGCAAACACCTGGATTGGAAAACTTTACTCCAAATGGTCAAATTTTGGCAACATTGTAAGTGACTGGAAAATGAGACAGCTTAATAAAATGCAAAACTGCCAGAGCCACCTGAAAAAACCTTGAAGTCTATTTAGAGTTGAGCTGCTCTGGTGTCACCAGTCTCAGGCATATATCTTGAGCATGTCTTGTGTATCTTCAGCTTAGAGTTGGCTATGCACCAAAAACCCATATAGCCCTGTCACCCCTTTTTCCACCAAAAGGAAAGCTGCCTACAAGCTTCAGTGTGACCTGGATGACTGTGGGACCAGACCCTGTCCATCTCTGCTCCCTAGACACGAGCTCCTCCTAGACCCCTGGGAGACCTCCTGAGGTGTACCAGCAGTGAAGTCATGGACCTCTCCCTCCTGTCCCAAAGAAGCCACATGGGCAGGCAGGAGGTGGTCCCTCCCCCACCAGGGACCCACTGCCCCGATGGGTTCCCAGGGGTTCATGGTGGTGGCAAAAGTGCTCAGCAGGGACTTGCCTCACTGTAGGCATGTTGTGTATTAGTCTCTGACACAGTGTCCCTCCACTTCTGACACAGTGAACACCTAGCACTCTTGTACCTTCAGGACACTGTGTTAAGTGTTAATATTAAACACTAAATGGCAATAAGTGGTCTCCAGTACGGTCCCCCAGCTCTTTCTCCTTTCTGGGAACCTACTTTCTGGCCTTGAGCAAGTTGCTTAATCTTTCTGGGAACCAATTTCCTCAGTTAATAAACTCTGCAGTGGGATGCAGCGAAGATTGATTTATTAATGTTTGTGCAGTATGGGAAGGTCCTTGAGGGGAAAGCTCATAGGAGAGCAGCACTGTTACTCTTATCTCCTCAGAGTTAGCGTCTAATACATCTGCTCACGGTGTCTCAGTCCTAAGTCTAACCTACCGCTTACTAGAAAGTATAGCAGGGTTTCTATGGTACAATGAAGCATTGGAAATAAACTGAGACAGGGATTTATAGCTGCATTTTCTTGAAATGTGTTATAATAGCCAGCATTATTTAATCATGGAAACATGATCTGGCCAGAGCTAACTAGCTTTGCTCAGGTGTGCTTGTAAATTTAATTTGAGTTCTTCTAGCTTATGCAGGAGTTGAATGCAGGCTAATGTGTGTGCTGGAAAAGTAACAAATTGTATTATGTTATAGACCAGAAAATCTTTTAGTTGCACAATAAAATAGTACAATTCAATGCATGCAGTATTTATGTAGCCTCATTCAGAAATAATTTCAAAGCTTTATACAAACAACTTGCATGCTGCACCAGAGCCAACACGTCAAATTCTATTAAGGAGAAGAAAGACATTGTAAAAATAAGTTTTCGATATACATTTAAACAAAGCATTCATTGGAAAAGGAGTCCACTAGTAATTGGACACAGGTATCATTAATTCACAACCTGATAGGAAATTGAATCCATGGCATAAAGCATCTGCCCGTGATACTCTCCATATAAAGGCTGTTATACTCTGTTTTACTTAAAAAATGAAGTGCCTATGTGTCCTGAGAGCCAGACTGGATAGGGCTGGATGTTCTTTTTTTCACTTGCGTTATTCCAGCAATTGAAAAAAAAAAAGGAGTGAGGAAGAGGTGGGACAGAGGGGAAATATATGACACATTGAAATTATCCATCCCACTCCACTCCCCGTATCTACTTTTTCCACAGTATTCAGGGTCTACTGGACATTTTATACTTGCTGCTTACTTTGCTATGTTCTCTCACCCACCTATAGACACATTTCTATTGATCATACAGGCAAGTTTGAGGGCTCCTACTCCCACTGTGCTGCAAGGTTTTGCAATGGAGCTGAGGTATCCACCACTGTATTAGGTTGTAGAATCGTAGAATCTTAGAATTGTAGAATCATAGTCATAGAATGGTCCAGGCTGGAAGGGACTTCTAGGGTCATCTAGTCCAACCTCCCCGCAGTCAGTAGGGACACCTCCAACTAGACCAGGTTGCCTAGGCTTTGTCAAGCCTCACCTTGAATATCTCCAGGGAAGGGGCCTCAACCACCTCCCTGGGCAACCTGTTCCAGTGGTCCACCACCTTCATAGTAAAGAACTTATTCCTAGTATCCAATCTAAATCTGCTCTTCTCTATCTTGAAGACATTGCCCCTTGTCCTGTCATGGCAGGCCTTTGTAAACAGGCCCTCCCCAGCCTTCCTGCAGAGGAAGCATGTTTTGGGCCACTCACATCCCCTCTGTATTTGGAAGACTCAATCAGCTCCAGGGTCTGAAAGACCTTTCACGGTTCCCCTAGTGGGATAGAAGCCGCTGTTCATGGGGACAGAGGGGTGACTGCTGTTGTGGGGCTTTGGTTGGGACAGGCACAAGCTGCTGCATGATGCAGGTTCTGACCTTTCACCTTGGGAACACAAGGAACACCCTGGAAAGAAATCACTACACTAGGAATTTGCTGTTTAATGCTATCAGCTGGGAGGAGAGGAGAGGGCAAAAAACTTCCCTTGAAATCCCATCTCGACTTGGTTATAGGCAGCCTTGTTGCTGCCTTCAGAAAGAGTTTTACAAGTTCAAAATGACAAGTGCATACCTGTGTTGGATTTACCGTAAAGACTCAGCAGTATGCCAAAATAGTATGTCTAGCCCTGGAAACAGAAATGATCAAGCTTTTCACCAACTAAGATGTTGGTGAATAGTATACAAAGCAATTGAATGGCTTATGAGTAAGACTCTGGATGCTGGTTTATTTGGGTTATTTGGGTTCCAGGGAAATCTGCTTGTCTCTGAATTGTGATGTAGAATTAATGCACAAAAGGAATTTTATGCATGTGCTTCTCAGTGGTTGTTTAACAGCTTGATATTTTTCCAGCAATATTTTGTCATTCAGTGCTTCGCACCAGCATTATCTTGAAGCTAATACCAAAAGATACTTCTTCCAGACAGCTGAACTGAAATGTGCAATACAAGGAGCTGCGGCCAACACCAGTTCCCGCCTCGTGTGCACTTCTGATTATGCAAGAAATGGTGCTTATTGTGCAGAAGACCGTACAGTCAGCTCTGGTGCTCTCCTAGATGACTCACCTCCTCTCATTCTGCTTTGCAATGGCAACTTTTCCATATATATCCTCTATCTACATGGGTATCCAAACCCATCCTCTCTGACTTTGAGCTTTTTTGGCTGGCATCACTACATTAAAGGCTGTCTTTGCTTTCTGCTCTTCCTATAGTCAGAGCAGGGGAACATGGTCCTCAGGAAGGTAGATCTGCTCGTCAGTGGGCTGAGTCATTGCCGGTAGGCTGTTCCCCCCATTGCTCCATTGACTGGAGAAGCAGCTTCTGGCAGGGCTGGCAAGCCTATGGTGTGCATGCCCCAACCAGCCCTCCCTGCTGCTGCTGGTGGGCTGAGAGGAGAGCTTGAAATCCATGAAAGGATTACGGACCCTTGTCTGGTGTGACTCAGCTCCTGGCTTAGGTAATTCGGTTAAATAAATACAATTAACACAGCCAAGCCCACTGTGACTTAGGCTCTGCATTGGAGACGTGCCCCACCAAGCCCTGTTGGCTGTATTTAGGCTTTCCCAGCCTGCAGTAGCTGCGGTGACTGAAGCACTCTGACACTGCAAGCCAGAGTGCCCCTGTCTCCACACAGAGCTCACCCCAGGCTGTTTCCACTCACAGCCTTCATTTCACTTCTCCTTCCACCACTGCGTTTTGCCTTTCCTCTTTTCCAGGGTTGGTTCCCAAGTGCTTACCACCTCCCTCCTCCCTGTTTCTGCAGCTGCTGCCTCACACATGCTTCCTCTGCTCTCCTCTGGGTACACCCTCTCCCTCGAGCATTATTTTCCTGCAGAGCTGCTCTTTCCCACCAAGCACTGTTTCACCCCTGAGTCTCAGGCAGTGCTGCAGACATTCACCAGACTCCAATTCTCTGGGGTCATGTCCTGCAGAAAGTATCCACTGCCCCTAGGGACCTCAAGTCCCTTCCTTAGTCACAAGAATTAATCATGGAGCTGCAGCACTTGGTTTTGGCTCCAGTTGCAGATCAGTCTTCAGAAGCTGAAAGGGACTGGAGCAGCCCAAGTTGATTACAGATAATCTTCACAGAATAACAGGTCCCCAGTGTCCTGAGATATGGAGTTACCTTCTCTGAGGTATTAAACATCTGATCGTCTCTGTTCTCCCATTCCCTTTTCTCCCATCTTTTGAGGAGAGGTAGAAATCATCTTCCTTAATTCTAAACTTTTTCAAATTGAAATAACTCACCATTTGGAAGTGCTTGCCTGTCACCATAGAGTTATACACAGGGACTAAGGGGACAGTTTCTCATGTAGGTGTGCATGCTCCTTTGCAGAAGGCATATGATCCTGCAGAACCAGTGGGTTTGGGGGGTTATGCAGTGAGTATGATGGTCTGCAGGGTACAGGACATTCTTGGTCTGACTATAAGCATGTCACAGTCTGCTCCCCTGGACCTGGGATGCAGCAGGTCTTTTTCCATAGCGACAACAAACCAAACTGTGCCCCTTCCACCCCAATCCTTGCCCCTCGTGTCCATCATTAAGCCTGGAGCAAACCAGATGCTCTATGGGCAGCCTCCTGCCCACGTTATGGCTGAGTTTGTGGTCTCAACAATATTTCTCTCTTCCAGTCTGGGCAAGAAATAAAGAGCAGGATTTTTGTGTTCTAGTCTAGAAGAGACTAGAGTCAGACTTTTCATCCTTTCTGCGGAGTCAGCCACTGTAACTAAGCACCACAAGGGAGTTACTGAAGTTATAAAGAAGGAACAAGAGCTCAAAGGTTTGAGGAGTATTGCTCTTAGGACTATGAAGAACTCTGCATGGCCTATTAATAGATTTGATCACGGCCCAATGCAGCTGTAGGCCCACTGAGTGGGACAGTATGTCCTAGTGGTGTTTAGTTGGCTGATTATACCCTCAACTCTTTTTTTTTACCCCTACACTACTATTTCATTTCCCTCCTGTTGTTTCAAGCTGCTGATTGATCCAGAACCATGGGTAGAGGAAAGAAATGTATTTATATTACAGCATTAACTACTCTGTATTGCCAAGTTCAAGGCGTGTAATTGAGCAGAACTGCAGACGAAGGGCAGGTGTATTTCACAGCTGCCTCATCTCCATTGCTCTGCTCTGATGAGGAGTGAATCAGTGTACATGGGTGGGTTATGGAGTGGGAAAGAGCAGGTCAAACCAACTGGTTTTATGGCATACCAGTGTGTGCCAGTTTGCTTTAGCACCTGTGTGCCAACCTCAGGCTGTCAGGAGCACCAGAGAATGAATAAAAAAAACCCAAATATAACTATTTCTTCTCTAGTAGGGCAAATGCTTATGTATACCACTTAACACCTCACATAGCAGAAGAAAAGTGAAGTTTCTCTCTGATAACTGATGAAACCAGACCAGTTACTAGTCCAAAAATGGCACAACATGGAAGGTCCTCGATATTCTGGTTTGCCAGAGGTATAGATGTCTGTCTCCCTCATCCTCAAACTAACTTTTCAGGCTTGGAAGGTCTCTCGGTGCCCACAAAGGCCAGCCTCACACAACCCATGAAGAGCTTGCCAAAAAGCCTGGTGTCACCACCAACAACCCATGAAGAGCCTGCCAAAAAGCCTGGTGCCACCACCACAGAGCTTTGGAGCCCAGGATGGGGTGACTTGGGGCTCGGTGGTATAGAAAGAGGGTGAGTCCATGTAAAGAGGCTCAGGCTCACAATTAGTTGACAATAGGGACTGATACTTCGTGCTTTTATGGGTCCATTCCTGGCACAGGCAGAGCCAGGTAATGAGAATATCTCCCAGTTCAGAGGAGCACTCAGGGTAATGCAGAGCAATGCTCCATGAGCTGTGTCTGGCTCACGTTCATCACCACAGGCTCTGAAATTTTCCTTGGTGCATCAGAACAATTTTACAAGAATCTCCAACTCAGGAAAACAGATCCTCAAGCTGAGACATTTGAATATACACACCTAAAGTCTTCCAATAATTGTGCTTAAGGTGCAAAGAGCTGCAGCACCTTCTTACAACTGCTTAGGTGTTTTGGGTAGCATGATAGTGTCAGGTTATGGTGAAATTTTGAAAAGCAGCTCCAAGCTCCTTTTGTCTCTTCAGAGCTGATTGAGCAGGTAGAGAGAGAGTCAGGAAGCCACAGCAGCAACAGTGGATCTAGTGGAAGGTGTCCCTGCCCATGGCAGGGGTGTTGAAACTTGACAATCTTTAAGGCCACTTCCAACTCTAACTATTCTATGACAGAAATGCATGGTATGGCTGCGATCCCACATCAGTAGAAGCACCACGGTGAGGACCTGGCTCTGGCATAACAACATCAGTAAAGCGGGAAGGAACGGAACACAGGTTTCTGGAAAGTCAGGATGTGGCAACACCGTGCGTTAGCCGTGCTGTGATAACTCCGCAGACGCATGCTCCTACCCTAAGATAAACATAAAGCAGTTTGTTGGTGGACGTAGGATAAGCTGCCTCACATTTTCCATGGAGTAAGAGTAGGAGACCCGGTAGTCACGCTGGGAGCTGTTGCTGTTTTAGAAGGTCACACCCAAGTTTGCCACAAGGTCACTTTTTCACATTGCCAAGCCCACACAGGCGAGAGGAGCCAAGCCAAATTGAGTGAAGAATGCAAACAGAGTGTCTCAGCCTGGGCGTCCTCGCAGCCACCTCAGCATAACCCCACGGGTGAAGAGTGGATGAGAAATGAAAAGGCAAACGCAGAGAGAGAGAGGGAAAGTCTTCTGTAGAGTAGGAAGGGGAAAACATTTGGGGTTTTTTTGAGTTGTTGGGTTTTTTTAAAGGTAGTTATTTTTAAAATACAGCTCTGCAGCATGAGATAAATGCCCTGTTTTTCCTGTGAGATATTTACAAGTGACTCATTAAATACTTCAATAGCAATGTATTGTTTCTGAGATGGAAGGATTGACAGTGAAAAAGAGACATTTCTAAAAATTAGGAACAGGCAGCAGCGTGACTGAAAATGCTACTCTGCAGCCCAGTAGGCATCTGCAAGTTCAGCTGATACGTATTTTTGAACGTTTGGCTTTCTTTACTGGTACAAGTTGGCAGTGGCCTCATGATTTCCACTGAAGTAGACTGGTTGACACTGGAAGAAGGAATGAATTTCATTAAGTGCATTAAAAAGAAAGAAAAAATTGGAGTTTTGATGTGGAAAATGTCTTCTCATTGACGTGAGGAAATACCATAACATTGCCCCTCCCTATAATTCATGTACCAAGACCACACTTTGTACTTCAGGTATAGCATGAAGTTTGGAAAGACAAAGTTCAGAGACTTCAAGAAGTGGCAAATTCATCATATCCCCTCAGGAATCATTTCAATGCTTAAATAATCGCTGTTAAGATACGCACTTTATTGCTGGCTGAAACATAGCTTCAGCCTCCAGCCATAGGATCTTGTTACATGTTGCCTGGTAGATTAAAGAGTCTCTACTATAAAAAAAAATCTATGAAAAAAAAATATCCACTTGATACAGAATAAAAATTGGGCGAGGCATATAAAATTGCAGGTTTACAGGTCATGAGAAGGTTTGCGGATAATTTTGTGCTGGTTGCTCGTAACAAATGCTGACACCACATTTAGAAAAGAATGATAGTTCTTCCTCTCAGTAATTAGGGAAGCCTGAAGGGTCTGAATATGATTACAGTTTCAGAAGGATTGTGAGCTTTAAATTCAGGGGATAGTTTCCACCACCACATTTTTTTTCAGTCGTTCTTCTGGGTTGCTTATCTTCTTTGCCAGGTGAGTCACTTCCAGTGAAAAGTGCATTTGTTGCAATGAGCTCAAGGAGAATAAACAAAAGGCATAGATTTGTTCTCCTCTCCCTGAAGTGAGCTGAAGTCTCAGCCTTCGCCTGTTCAGGGTTCAGACACATTTGGAACATATTCACTCCTCATGCTCTGCCTTCTTCTTGAAAATAATACATAGCTACAGAGACATAGCCCCAAGTGGAAAATGCTGTTTACACAAGCTATCTCCATACAGACAATAACACTTTTTATATGCCTGATTTAGAGATATTTAACAAGTTAATTTCTTGTTATTTCACATGAGGTCTGCCCCAGCACACTAATAGCTGGGCTCTAAACTGCTGCCTTACAGATGTTTCCAAGACCGTTGTGCTCTTTATTACTGTATTTGAATCTTCTCCCATTTGCAGATGTCCCTGTTGTATTGAGAGACCCCTTTGTCAAACCACCACATAAGGAAAAACAATGATGTAGAAGACACTGTGCAGCATGAGTGCATACATTTGCTGATGCAGGGACGAGGAAAGCCAAAGAATAGGATGCATGATGCTGGGCACTGTGAAGCCTCCATCAGCCAGAAAGAAGAGGTGCCTCATAATCTGCTTGTGTCCTACAAACGGGGTGATGAACAGCCCTTGTCCCATCCTTGAGTGGTGTCCCTCAAGGGTCCATGCTGGGACCAGTGCTGTTTAACGTTTTTTATCAACAATATAGGCAGAGGGATTGAGTCCACCATCAGCAAGTTCGCAGATGACACCAAGCTGTGTGGTGTTGCCAATACACCAGAGGGATGGGATGTCATCCAGAGGGACCTGAACAAGCTGGAGAGGTGGGCCCAGGTGAACCTCATGAGGTTCAACAAGAGTAAGTGCAGGGTTCTGCACTTGGACTGGAATACTCCTCTCCATCAATACAGACTGGGGAATGAGGGATTAGAAAGCAGCCCTGAGGAAAGGGACTTGGGGGTGCTGATGGACTGGATGAAGCTGGACATGAGCAGGCAGTGCGCACGTGTAGCCCAGAAGGCCAATCACATCCTGAGCTGCATCTGTGTTGCCAGCAGATCCAGAGAGGTGATTCTGCCACTTTGCTCTGGTGAGACCTCACCTGGAGTACTGTGTGCAGGTCTGGAGCCCTCAAGATAGGAAGGAAGGACATGGACCTGATGGAGCAGGTCCAGAGGAGGGCCACAAAAATGATCAGAAGGTTGGAGCACCTTTGCTACGAGGACAGGCTGAGGGAGCTGGGCTTGTTCAGCCTGGAGAAGAGGATGCTTCAGGCAGGCCTCATAGCAGCCTTCCAATACCTGAAGGGAGCCTACAGGAAGTCTGGGAAGAATCTGTTTAGAAAGGCCTGCTGTGACAGGACAAGGGGCAATGGTTTTAAGATGGAGAAGAGCAGATTTAGATTGGATATTAGGAATAAGTTCTTTACTCTGAAGGTGGTGAATCACTGGAACAAGTTGTCCAGGGAAGTGGTTGAGGCCCCCTCCCTGGAGCTTTTCAAGGTGAGCTATTCAATAAGGCCCTGGGCAACTGCAGGGAGGTCAGACCAGATGACCCTAGAGGTCCCTTCCAGCCTGGACCATTCTATAATTCTATAATTCTGTGATTCTATGATGAGTTCTGCAACCCATAGGGTGGCAACCTGGTTTTGGTCACCCCACCATCTCAGCAGCATCTATCCAGCCCTCAGAACAACCCTAAGTACCACAGGCGGAACATGGGACTGACGCTTTCCTGACTGCTAATTGCCCTCTAGGTGAGAAGGCAAGGCTCACAGAGAGACAGTGGCCAAGCCAGGGAGTGGCTGTGAGATAGCAGGGGTGTCCCTGCCCCAGGAAAAGAGGAGTGGCAGGGACAACTCATTCGGGTTGCATCATTAGGTAAACCAAACAAGTAGCCTTTAAAGCAAGGAGAGGAGTTGGGTGGGGTTAGGCACTGGCATGCTGCCTAAGATTTTGTGGACACACCACAGGACATTTTTGAACCTGACACTCTTCTCTCTAAAATGGGGATAATATATTTTCCTTGCCTGAGGACTGCAAGGTGGACTCAGGAATTAAAACCCTGGGATACACCATGTCCACTTCATAGGACGGAGCTCCGTGCAGACATCTGAGTTGGGTGGCCCACGGGGTGCAGACCAGAGGCAACTAGCATCATGTTTGGGTCTGGATGGAAGGTATTTCTGTGACTCCATGGCATCACCCGAACCCATAAATCCTGGTATGGGGTTAGGTTTATTAGCTGTCCCGATGCGTGCAGAAATCAGGGATTCCCATACTGCACTCCTTCCGCTGCACTTCTGATGCTTACTCAGGCAGGACAAGCTCAGATATGCTCAGAAAAGTCATCACGGGAGACCACTGTAAGGTGTGCTTTGTAACTGGGAAACGGCCAAGTGGCAATTCTGGTAGGCATGTCCTCAGAGGTACCTTATAAGTGAGGTACTCTTGAAATTAAAGTCTAATTAAATGCACCTGTTCAGTCTTCTGACCCGGTAAAATTACCACTTTGATTGTGTATGGGTCTTCTGCTGGAGGACACACAACAAGGAAAAGAGAACATACTCCTCTGAGGGTTGGTCTGAGAAGGTGATGCATTGAACAACTGCAATAAATGCCTTTGAAAAATCATGATTGGATATATCTGTCAAGCTGCTGCCAATACTGTAGACACCATCTGTAATATCTAAGGGCCATATTACCCACAGCAAGACTCTGAAGAGCCTATAATTGTCTGTTCCTGAGATCTGACTCTCCCAGAACTCATGTGTTAATACATTGGATTTCTAGGGTTGTAGCCCCCCCAGTGCAGATGAAAAAGGGCATGGTAACATACATTTTAAACTGAGTGCTGTTGTTAAAGAGACCTAGGAAAGCTTCATTGTGTTGTGAAGTACAGTTGAGCTTCCTTCAATCGGGATCAGAGCTTAATGTTGCTCGGGGTAGACTTCAGCTGCTCTTCAAAACCAGTTTGTGAACTCTGAATCTCTTGGATTTGTAAAGTCCAGGCTGAAAATCCCCGGAGAATGGACTTTCATGCAGGACTGAGCACTCCTAGTTTCCCGGCCAGCCTAGACCACACAAAAGTTGCAGCTTCTTGTGGCAGAGTTTTAACATAGAGTCACGGGGGCTTTGAGAGCACTCAGTGATAATGTCTTGCAAGAAATCAGCTGTGTGGTCATGTGAAGTGACAGAGACCATATAGTTCCTCTTTCTTCCTCTCTGCTACCCGTTTAGTGTGCACATGATTTTATTTGAAACTGAAAAGACAGCGGGTACCTGGGAAGTAGAGTTAATCTTGTCTAAACATCATCAGAAGCATGGCCACCTGTCAGCCTTTTATATGAAGAAAATTCTTGGCCAAAACTGTCTTATGTAAAGTGGCATCCTTAAGCATGTAATTTTTAACAAAGCCACTAAGATTAGTATTCTGTGCCCATGAGAAAAACCAGAAAATATGCTATTATCTGAACCATTTTCAGTCAGCCAGGTGTGGGAGGAAGAATGTATCAGCGCTGCAGGAACTCTGCAACAGTGCCATGCCTGTTCTGTTGAGTAGTCCATAATGTGGTAACCAGGTAGTGTTAGCATTTGGGTGGTAGACACACAGGGGAGGCAGTGATAACCCTGACAGATTCTCCCATGTATACAGACACCTGTCAGCCTCTGCCTCTTATAAAGAGAGTGAATGCAGAAATAGACAAATATCTCCTGCAGAAAAACAGAAGTGAAAGACACCAGCAAGGGGCACTCAAAACATCTGAAGAATTACTCCCTCGGGAGAAGAAAACTTGAGATGACGCACTACTGAAGACTCCAGTCCACTATGGTTTTTTTAGGCTTTTGAATTCTTTGCTCCTCTCCTGAACTTTTAGGAGCAGATCAGGGCCTTCTTTGAAAGCACCATGGGAAGATGCATGTGTCCTCCTTGTCTTTCTGCTGGTGGCCTTTAACAGCTGGCTTCTCACACTTGTGCTAAGTGGGATTTAATGATATGCCAACAACCACATCGATTAAAAGAGGAGATAACTCATTAAGCAGTGTTGTTTCAGAACAGATAACCTGCAATTTGGAAGCAATGTGCTGTTTTAAAAACAGGGTACACTTGTCTTACCCTTGCCTACAAGTGGTGTCAGGTAAATAGAGCTCTTGTCTCCTAGATGACCAGGACATCCACAACAAACCTTACTTGGCTTATCTAATCTTTGCTATTGTGCCTGTGTAATTAGGCAGAGAAACAGGCTTGCCAGAGGGAAAGGGGGAAAGCATCCTGACTCATCAAACATCACACATCCCCTTATTTCTTTTTCCCTGGGAGGCCACAGGATTTTGAAAGAGGCAGCAGCACTCAAACCACTGACATTTGCTCTCAGTGCCCAAGTCAGCTGCGTTCTCCATCAGAAACTCCTGTCAGATGGGATTGGATGCTCTATATTTGGTTTTCAGGAGAAAAGGGTGGGCAGGTTTACACGGGTGTAGCTGGGATGATGACATGCTGTTTTCTCCTGTGTGAAAGAGTGAGCTCATTTTTCCCCATGTTGAATAAGGGGCCACCAGTATATTTTGAGAGGAACCGTGAGCTCCTGCTTGCTCCCTTCTTGTACAAAGTCAATCACCCCATACCGTGTCCTGCTAGCCAAGAAAGGTGTAACCTGAAAGGAATGCTGATGGCATCCCTGTAGGTGTGTGATAACCCAAGGTCAGTAGCACCCTTACGATAACTGGGCTTCAAACCCCAGCCTGCTGAAGTACTAAGGAAAGCTTACTCCTGGCTCACTATGGAAAGGGTAAGGATAGCTTCCCTCTTAACAGTCACAAGACCAGATTAATTGTCAGCAGCAGGGAAACTTGATGTTTAGGGTAATGTATTACACCACCAGAAGAAGGGGACAAATCAGGTGCAGGCAAGGGTTGAACCACCCTGACACCCTTCTTCCTGCCTTATTTGGCTGTGTGTGTGTGCTCATGTAGACACAAGGCGGCACGGGTGTAGGCATGGTGGCGAGAATGGACACACTGTTCATGGGACGTCTCTCTGAAGTCAATAAAGTAAACAGTGCTCTGCTCCCTGTGACGTTTCAGTTGACCCAGACATCACTGTTTCTACCACATCTCTCGGGAGCTGCCTTTGCAGCCTGCTAGGTATTAAGAAGGGTATTCAGTTTATGCTTTGCTTTGTTCAATTTAATCTAATCGCTCTTGGCCATAGAGTCCTTTAACCACACTAAACAATTCCTCTTCCTCACTGGAGTTTACACCCATCAAATACTTGTAGATAGTTATCATGCTTTCTTTAGTCATTGTTTAGCCAAGAAATACAAGGCTAATCCAACTTCTGCTGGTGTAACACTGGACCATGGGAGGAATAAAGCCTACCTAATGGAGAACATAAGGCAGGCTACTTCAGCATAAAGCTTTTTAAGAACTTCCCTCTGGCGGATAATTCAGAGCTGGCCTCAGAAGAGGCATTATTAGCCAAGAGGAGGAGAAGGCAAAAGGAGCCTTCAGAACAATCAGATGATCTGATTTAGGGCTTTGTCAATCAGGTTTTAGCAGCTGGGACAATACAGGACAGATTCAAGTATTCCTCAAGCTGAGCTCTCTCAAGCCCAGACCACTACTGGGAGTGGGTTAGCCATCTGCTAACACTGGTGATGTGCTGCCTGGCAGAGTACAAGCTGGACTGGATCAAAATCATATCAAGGACTGTGACCATGATTTGTAATATGAATGAGTCTGGGACACTGTTCAGGCTCGTACACGTAGTGTTTTCATTTTATTAGCGTACGCACAGCCAGAGCAGCCTCTGCCTGGTTTAAGGCCATGCTGACTGAGCAGATGGCTTACAGGAGACCTGTGAGGGACACAACACTCGGTTCTTGCTCTGTGTGGGACCTCCCTTTGGGCACACTTGCCCCTGCAGGCTCCATAGACCAGAGTTTGAGCACCGGGAAAGGCAGAAATTATCATGGTCTGGAGAACATTGCCTGCCTCCTGTCAATGAATTCATATCATTTTAGTTTCTTGCCTTTAGCTTAGGACATCATACCATTTTAGTTTCTTGCCCATGTTCTCACCTGACCTTCTGTCTTTTTTTCTTTCCTTAACTTCCAATCCCTGCACTGTTCCTAACGTATTTCAAATGACCAGTCTCTGAGTATTCAAGATTGATTTTTGCCATACTAGGAACAGGACTAAACTTCAGAAGCAGGATACAGGACTAACTGGTTCCAGAGCGGTCTGGAGCAACGTAAGAGAATCCCTTTTCCCTAGTTTGCAGCAAAGCTTTTAGTCATGTACAACAGTGCTGTGGCATTTCTTTCTAGGAAAAATTAAGCCTAATTGGACTTGTCATATTTGAATTTCCCCACCCACTGGGGTACACACCCATTGGTGCACTCAAGGTAAACACATGCTTCTTTCTCACATAACATTGCTTTTTTCCTTTGCCAAGATACAGCTGGGACCAGCCTGGTCCTGCCTTGTGCAATGTGCTTTCTGGATGGGTACAGCCATTAGCTGAGCACCACTCATGGGCCATCTGTTCTTCTGGCAGAAACCTAGACCTTTAAAGCTGCTGTGATTTCCAACAGCAGCAGATTTCTCCTATGGTCTTCTGGACAGTACTGTGAAAATTGATGCTTCCAGCAGCAACCAGAAAAAAGCATCCTTGCAGTCTTGTCTCGGCCACAGTTAAGCATGGCTTACAGACATAAAGCCATCTTTCAAAATGCACAGAGTGCTGGTTTAATGCTGGGAGACTCTGTAGGGCAGCCAGGCTTGGTGCATCATCTGTAGTGACTGCTGGGAGCAACGCCTAAAGTGAGTTATCTTCAAAGACGTACCTGAAAAGAGCATGTTCCTTCCAAAGAAGATCCCAGGTGAACCATGAGTAATTCAAAGTGAATGACTGAGGGACCTGGCAACAGGCAGCACTGATGACCTACCTTTTCCAAAACCTTTACATGTTGCCCTTGAGAGCACAGCTGTTGATGTTGGGTTCACTTCCATTTCTTCTGGAGAGGTCAGCCATCAATGTCCATACTTTGTGGTGGGTCTTCGGACACACTGCTTGGACTCCTAATAAAAGTCTCTCTCATAAAGGACCCTAACCCCAACCAAGCTTAACAAGGAGGGATCCCTTGGTGACAGAGAAGTCCTCCTGCATATCCCCTTTGCATAGGCAGGAGCAAAGATGCGTGCACAAAGATGAAGTGACATGACCAAGGCTCCCCAGTACCCCACTCCTCACCAGCTACTGGGCCACTGGCGTCAATTAGGCTTTGGAAAGCACAAGTATGGGTCTGGAGATGTGCTGAATGGTCCCTGTGTCTTTTGTGGGCCTGGCCCTTTATATCCACCACATTCCTTTCCTTGGCTGTTTTGGGCTGCTCTGTCCCAAAAAACCTTAACTTGTGTTTGGCTTACTTTAGTCCTTATAAATCCAAGCTGTTTATTACACATGACTTCATATTTGTCTCAAATGGCTCCATATTTGTCTGGATACATAAATACTCCTTTCCCTCCATGCTCCTTAATAGTTTCCCCAAACATTTTCCTGACTTGTATTTTTTGGGCATGACTGTGTTAGGAATAGGAAGAAAGAGGAATAGTTTGGTCTGAGTACAGATGTACTGGCTTATCCAGAACTAATTTCGGTAGGAGTCTGCCAGCACAAGATGTCTGAGCCAGCACTTTTCATGCTGTCTGCTGATTTCTCTCCAGAGTGTCATTTTTTCTAGGCAGTGTGCTGGATGGGTTCACCCTGCCCAGAGGGCATACACAGGTTTGCAGTAGGGAGGGGAGGGGGAAGGTGCCACCCTGTTCTGCACCAGTCCTCTTTCTCCAGAGCCAGAGAAAAGTCTCTCTTTTATTTGTTTTTATTCAGATAAATGTTCCTGGAAGCTTCTGAGGCACTCATCATGTTCATAACCAAGTTGTACATACTGGAGAGCTCCTAATAATGTAAATCCATTAGACTTAAATGATAAAAGCAGAAAATAACTTTGTAAGACAGAAATGAAAAAGAGGCTGGCTATTATTATTTAGATCTATTTTTAGCACCTTGGACTCAAAAACACTATAGAATCATGGAAATTAAAAACAGACCAGAACATCCACGCCATACAAATGCAAGAGGTAATGCAGAATGCAGGACAAAAGGTTTTTCTTTTTTTTCCAGAATCCCATACTCCCTCAAACACAGAGGGAGCTGGGCATGGGGGTGAAGGGAACAATAAGCTGCAAGCCCAAACTGAAGTAAGACCTTGGGAGGCAAAGAGAGACCAAAGATGATCCATTTAGTTGTGTGTGCAGGAGGGACACCTAGGACAAGGAAGCATTGCTTACTGTTCTGGCTTCTAGGCATATGGTGAGTAAATAATGCGTTATTAATAACTCACAATAACCAGTCTCTTATCATCTATTCGTATCAAACAATGCTGAGGAAGGAACTGTGCAAATTAAAAGGACAATATTCTTTAATTACAATAATAATGTGAGGACACTCTGCCTCTCTTACATAATATAACAGCCAAGGTAATATTAGACACTCCTAATGTGATCAGTCTCTTTCATGTCACAGTCTCCAGATGCCCCTACATAAAAAATATATGCAAAAAAAATTCCAAAATACTGGAGTTTATATACCCTTGGGATGCAGGCAAACATCTAAGGGAATAGCAATGGCATCTGCTGATGGTTTGGGAACATGGGCCACAAACTGCTTGTCTGCACAGAGAGTATTTTGTGAGGTGAGACTTCACGTGTGACTCGCAGTGGTTTTCTTGGCAAAAAGCATGTGAAAAGGATGGTTGTGGCCACATCTGGCTTGCGCCATATTAATATATGTTCATATCCATAAAATTACAGTCTGTTGAAGTGAACAAAAAAGGAAGTCTTAATCTCATCAACTGACATACCTTCAGCACCGTGCCTGGCACCACAACAGAGTCTACATCGAGCACCCTTCCCTGAATGTCATGCACTTTCTCCAGTGTAGAGGTGCAGGTATGAAAAAGACAGCTGTTTAGACTCTACAATTTTTTTTCTCATGTAAAGCAGCTCTGCTTCCAACAGTTCCTTCATTTTTTTCCCTGGCACCCACTGTGTCCTCCCTGCTACTGTCTGATGTCCCTCTAGGAGCCACCACCTGATGGAGATCCCCCTGAGATCACTTCTGTCAGAATCGAGACTCATCAAAGCTGTAAGGCTTGGGGGTGACCTTTCCCAGTGTGGTGGCTGATGCTACATGGCTCAGGCTGTGTGATCTCATGAGACAGAGACCCCAGCAGCGGGATGAAGTTAAGATTTTCTTACTCTCGCCTTTCCACCCATCCTTCCTTAGTTTTTTTCTTCCCCTTCAGCTTTATTAGCACCAGTACCAGGCTAAGGAATTGATCCAGATTAAAAAAAAAAAAAAGAAGGAGGGGGGAGGGTTTTGGCAGATGTTTTTTTTTTGAACTAGATCAGTTCCTCACTTCAATTCAGTGTCATGTGAAGTATGCCAGGCAGATGGGGGACCAAAGTTCCACAGTCAGGGACAGGGACAGGTATTATGGATCAGGAAAACCTTGTGTTAGTATAAATACCAAAGAGTTTATCTCATGTGAAGTGACACAATGGATTTAGGGACCAAAGGAAGAGGTATGATCGCTCCTATCAACTAGTTTTCAGCAATGTGGTTTAAAAGAGCTCATTTGAAACCACCTTGAAGAAAGACTTGAACATTTTATATTCTGTTTCTTTAGAATATAAGGAAAGGCTGAGAGACTTGAGTCTGTTTAGCCTTCTCTGGAGAAGACTGAGAGGAGATTTAATCGATGCTTATAAATATCTAAGGGGCAGGTGTCAAGAGGGACCAGATTCTTTTCATGGTGCCCAGAGACAGGATAAGGGGCAATGGGCACAGTCTGTAACACATGAAATTCCATCTCAACATAAGGAAAAACTTCTTTACTTTGAGGGTGACAGAGCACTGGAACAGGCTGCCCAGAGAGATTGTGGAGTCTCCTTCTCTGGAGATATTCAGAACCCACCTCGATGTGTTCCTGTCCAGCCTGCTCTAGGTAAACTTGCTTTGGCAGGGGGGGTTGGACTAGATAATCTCTGATGGTCCCTTTCAACCCCTACCATTCTGTGATTCTGTGATTCTATAATATACTTTACCACCTTCTGATTTAGACAGTCAGTCTAAAAAGGGGTTGATCTGTTTTCCATTGCACGTAAAGATTAGTGATTAACAAAAAGTACAAGTTTATCACTTGTTACAAAAAATACTGTCAGAGATTACAGAAATACCAGCTACATTACAAGTATGCTGAGACAGCAAGGTGCAGCCACTTTTCTCCAGCCTCATCCCATTATGAACAGAAGTCCTCTACCAGTACTTCTAGGAAAATAACCTGTAGAAGATCCTAGCAAGAAAAAGCGAAGAGGAAAGTTTGGGTTGTACTACTTCTGATCCCACTGTTTCAACTAGTTTCCCTCCATCTGGAGTATGATTTTAGTTGTATCCCCATCAGTTGGCATGCCTGTGTACCAATAATAAGGCACAAGTCCAGTCATTAGATGACATGGCTCCATCCCAAATGATTTTTCAAGTCCACATATCACACTGAGGAACCCCTCAGGACATGAGGTTTCTGGTTTTCATTGTGCAGGGTGGCTTTTGGGGTTTTTTTTCATATTGTGAAACCAAGAAGGCAAAATTCAAATCCTGTGAGCAAGAAAAGGTCACTTTTTAATGAAGAAGGAAGGAGAGTGAAAGAAAGAGTGAGGATGATGTGTGTGTTGTATACAGTTTCATTCACACATTTGATGTCGGAGACTCCAAGAGACTATCAAGCATAAAAATATTCAATGTATATGAACAAAAAACAGAGATAATTTAGAAACTCGGCCATTGTAGTCTGCAGATCCCCATGGCACCACTCAGACCTTTACTTGCATGGGGGAGATCCCAGCCAGGTTAGCTTTTCTGGGACCTTAATGCTGAGCTCTCTGTACAAGGCTGAATCACAGCTTTTTGTACTTAACCTGAAACCAAAGGATAAAACCTCAGCCACTTTTCAATGTAGCTGGCTGATAATAGAGTGGGTTCTGCTCTGATCTGAACAGGTCTCAGAGGCGCTGCAGCCACTGACGGTGCTGGCCAACGGTAGTGTCCCTCATTAAGCCTTGCTAATTATATTAACTGTCTCTCAGCTGTTGCATGGGCACCAGCCAGGAAAGGGATAGTGACAGAAGTGATTCTCAAGAAAGAGGACTCTCTAAATGCACTAGCACATGTAATCCTGCCTTGCCAAGGGGAACAGACCAAGTGACATCTAGGGTCCTTTTCTCCCCTTTTGTAATCCTGGCCAGACTCTCTCAGCCAGTTAATGGAGATTGCAGGAGGATCTGCTGCGAATTTGAGACATAAACTCAAGGGAAAGCCACCTCGCTGAGCTGTCTATACACTGGAGCAGGAGAATTGGAGCACAAGCAGTCTCAAAAATTCTTGGCACAGACACCTCCCGAGGTACCCAGAGCATCCTTTTCCTCACACCATTGCAGGCCAAAGCTCTCTTTGCATCTGACATGCTTGAGGCTTGCTGGTGAGGTTGAGGCCCGGGCAGGAATGCAGAGTAGTGCCAATGCAGTTATTATGAAGCTTGCCTGGTGCTGCAGGAGTCATTATACAGCAATGGGCACTGACTGAGCAGTGATTCCTCTGGGCCATCAGAAAACTCCACCCTCCAGAGCATCCATGTGAGCAAGTTCAGTTGCCCTGGTATGCAACTAGCCAGAACCCTGGTACAATCCTCTGCCTCCCTCATACCCCTGCTTGGCAAGGGGCTGCAGAGGGGTTATCTCTCCCCATGCCTGCATCAAATGACGAAGTTAATGGCAGGAGAGAGAAAGAGATCCCCCTAAGCATCCTGATAAGACAAGGGCTGGGATCCTCTCCAGAGACGTAGCAAGTTCCTGCCTTGACTCAGGGTGTTTCAAATTCCAGACAGAAGATCCTAATAATGGTGTGACAAATGAGTTGAACAAGCTGAGAGTCGTAGTCTGGGCTCAGGCATAGCAGCAGAGAGAGGCATCTGCTTCAGGAGTGATAACTGTCTGCACCTTTTCAGGGCAGCAATGCCCAAGCCACACATATCCCACCTGCATTTCATCCAAGGATCATTCAACAGCTCCTCCACCCTGCAAGTTTGCCTATGGTCTTGGTTCCTCCTCAGGGTCTGCACAGGGAACCCATCAGCACAGGGACAGCAGACATCTGCTCCCTGTGCCGCTGTCCTGAGCCAGCCAAGCACAAGCCATGTCCACAACAGCCATATCACCTCATTAGTGTGCTGGCATTGTGCCTAGGTGAGTAATGTCTGCTGGAGTTAATGAGCGCTGCACTCAGGGTCACAGCCACACCTGCACTAGGCTCAGCATGCCCTTGGGTGCCCAGGCAGGGTGGTAAGGAATGAATATCTGGGTCAAAGACCCTGACTCCTGACACGTGCTGAGTTATCTGGTGGCTTTTGTCTCCAGTTTCCCAGACATTGAAAAGCAGAGCACACGGAGACATAGACACCCTTATAATGGTGCCGGAAAAGGTTCACCACTGCGAGAC
Source organism: Jacana jacana (assembly GCA_013400555.1). Lineage (NCBI taxonomy): Eukaryota > Metazoa > Chordata > Aves > Charadriiformes > Jacanidae > Jacana > Jacana jacana. The sequence goes on along the minus strand of VZTM01015149.1, from coordinate 121,185 downwards.
AGCACTGACCTGGGCTCGGTGCAGCCAAAGGCACAGGCCCCCCATGGATCTGGTCCTATCTACCCACCCTCTCAGGAACTTGGAAACATCTTAGGTGGTACTAAATGGCATAGGAGAGATTTCCATGAGCTCCAATGCAGTCCAGCCTGGCTCAGTGACAGATAACGCCACTACAAACCTGTTACACAGCAGCAAAGGCAAAATAACCCACCCAAATTCATTGCACCATCACAACAGGGTGCTACAGCCTCTACACATACTTCTATTTGAAAGGAAAATTAAAAAATGTGAAAAATCAAGATGACAAGTCCTTGACCCAGCAGTTACAGTTAATCATCTTTTTCCAGGAAAGGTACCTAGGAAAAGCATGTGGCACTTTATCAAGAAGGTGTGTGAACTATGGTCCTCACCGGTATGCAGCTACTGCTCTTTGCTCTGACTCATTAGCAGAGCATGTTCCTCCAATGCAAGGTGCTGCTGTTGGCACAGATCTGAGGATCCTTGACCATGGGGCTGTTCAGGTGAATGTGGTGTATTGGGTCCCACAGCTATTCTTTTTGGAGAGGTTACAAGTTAAATTCTTAACAGCCATGGGTAGGCTGCATGAGTTGCTCTCAAACCCTGTTTGCTTGTTCATGTGGTCTTGGTCAGGCCGTCTCTTTGCAGGTCTTGCAGAGGAAAGACAGGTTTTTACAGCCATGGGTTAGAGGCAGTGGTTGCTGTATAGAGGTGATGGCTCCATGGGCAATTCTAGGTGGGGTAAATTCCTCCCGTGGGAAATTTCTGCACAAGCCATGCCAAGCCTGCATGTTCTTAGCTAGGGAGGTGGAGTTTAATCCACAAGTAATGCTGCAACAAATGAGATGTCAGAGGGCATAAAGTGTTCAAGGCCAGGTTGGGAAGGAATTTGAGTAGCCTGGTTTAGTGGAAGCTGTCCCTGCGCATGGTGGAACTAGATGATCTTTAATGTCCCTTTCAAGTATAACCATTCTATGCTTCTATGACTTTATTGTGGCCTTTCAGTACTTAAAAGGGGTCTACAGAAAAGATGGAGATGAACTTTTTAGCAAGGCCTGTTGCGACAGGACAAAGAGTAATGTCTTTAAACTAAAAGAGGGAAGATTTAGACTAGATGTAAAGAAGAAATGTTTTATGATTAAGGTGTTGAAACACTGAAAGAGTTTGCCCAGATGGTAGATGCCCCATCCCTGGAAATGTTCAAGGTCAGGTTGGAGGGGGCTCTGATCAACCTGATCTAGCTGAAGATGTCCTGGCTTGTTGCAGGAGAGGTTGGACTATATGACCCTTTCAACCCAAACTATTCTATGATTCTGTGATTGGCTCTTCGCATTTCTATAGTACACAGGATCCCAAGAATTATGCAGGGATGTAGCACAAGACAGCTGCAAGTTGTGCTGCCTAAAGGACATACCGTGGGCAGGGGGAGAAGGCAGGCAGAAAACAACAGCCCTGGTGGTTGTGGGAAAGTGTGTGAGGTTTGAGGGCAGGAGAAAGAGAGCTCTGAGCTGTTCCTGGCAGGTGACACATAGACTTCCAAGCCAGCAAACTCTGAATCCTTGCTGTTGCTCCAGTTCCAGTGGTAGGGCTCAGAGAAAGAATTCCTTCACCCATAGCCAGGTCAATCCCTGCCCCCTCAAACTTCAGCTTCAGCTCTGGAAATGATGCCTTGACCTGGGATCTTATCAGATGGATTATCTTCACTCCCAGGCTCCCCCAAACTCAACATATGCCTTAGCCCTGATCCGTCTTGTACACTGATCCTCTACTAAAGTTGTATATCAATATGTATGAAATGAAATGTTGCTATGTCATGAACAGAAGTTCTCCAACTTTTCTGCAGCAGTGTGCTGTTTCTCAGAGCAATGGAGAAGGACAAAACCACTCAAAATTACCCCTCAACAACAATACCAATTTACCAGAAATGCAGAAAGATAATAAATACAATTAGAGCTGTTAAAAACATTCAGCTGAAAAATTTCCCTGTCTGCAAAAGGAGTCCTTTACCAAATGTTTATTGGAAAAGTTTTAATTTTGAATAAGTGAGAAATTTTTGAACTAAAAATAGATTTTACTTTTATGCAATCAAAGCTTTAATTTTGCTTTTCAAATTTTCCTTTCAAAGCTAAAGTTTGTTTCCTCTTCAGGTCATCCATGTAAGTTCTACATGAAAAGGAGAAATTACTAATACCTAGAGGGGAAGTAGAGAAGAATTTCTCCCCACCTTTTTCAGAATTGAAGGAAAATATGAGAAAAGAAAGGGACAAACCCCTGGGCAATATTCATTCTTTTGAGCCTAGCAAAGAAAGCAGGAAAATAAAGGAAGAAGGAAAAAACCCAGGTAGAAAATGGTTTGCGTTTTCAATCACATTATTTCAACTACAATCAAAAACAACCTTTTGATTTTTAAGCCCAGAGGAATTCCACAGCAAAAGATACTTCTAAGATATGTTTCATCTTACTGTAATGATAGGGACTACATATATTAAAAGAGAGTCTGTCAGGTATTAGGAGAGTTTGTAGGCCCATAGTAAGAAGCTAATGTTTAAAACTTTGTTAGAGTAGTGGCTGTGGACTTGTACAGGACTGTTTCAAAGTCAAGCATAAATTGGTAATATAGATCAATTCCCTCAATTCCCTGATATAAGCGAGGGGTATTACCTCAATGTATGTCTCTTAATTAAAAAGCAGTATGTCTCTAGTTGCTGAAGGAATAACTGACTAATGCATCAACCTTCTGTATTTCACATCAGAAGAGGAATAAAACAGGAGCAGGAGGTAGAAGCGGAAGATTGGGATTCTGCACATCTTCACAACACATTGACAGGCCTGTATACGATTGCTTTGCATCTGAAACTGTGTGCTAAATGTAAAAAAAACAAACCAAACCCATATATTAAAACTGTCCACAAGCAAAAAAAACCCAAACAAACCTGCAATCATCAAATGCAAGGATATACAAATCAGGGGAAGGCCAGACTGGTAGGAGGGAAACTTTGTATATTATTAGCTCCATCCGATATTTATATTCATTGACAAATTCCTCCTGAACCTTCTCCAAAAGGAGCAGTCCCAGATCTCTCAGTCTCTCCTCATGTCAAAAGTGCTCCTATCCCCTGTCATCTTCATGGCCCTTTGCTGGACTCACTCCAGTATGTGTATGTCTGCCCTGTACTAGGGGAGCCAGCACTGGACCTAGTACTCCAGTTGCACCTCACCAGGGCTGAGAAGAAGGGGAATATCACCTCCCTCAACCTGTGACCCTCAGCCTAAAACACCATTTCTGCTCATGCTGGCCACCAGGACACCCAGGGCTGTCTCTCACAGAAACTCGGCACTGAGCTGGCTGCCAGTGATCCCAGACCACTCAGTGTGTGACTAGTGAGTCCTCATTCCCACTCCATGAAGGCTCCTTCTCCTTTATTGAGCCTGCTCATGAAGGAAGGTATGTCCCCTACTCTTTTCCAAATCATCAGGTCTCCCTCTTTCATCCCAATTGCTAGAGAGGGTTGGGAGTGGCCAACCTTTCCCAAAAACTGCTCTCTCCACTCACAACCCCCTCCCTTGCTTCCCTTTGTTGGTCTTTCTCACACTGCCTCTGCCAACCCTTCCCGTCCTCACCCAGAAGCCAATTTTAATTTCTCCAGGCCTTGCAGGTCATGGCAAGCAGCCTGTGCCAGCTGGGCAGATGGCCCCACGAGACCCCCCTTCCAAGCTAGGCATTGGTTTCCTGTCCCCAGGGGAATTAAAAAAGAGCTGGGGACCAGACTTGTCCCTTCATCATCCTGAGCAGGTCTCATGCTTCCCCGGAGCAAGGGGACAGGCTTTCCAAGGAAACATGAGAATATGAGGAGGGGCTTTTTTTTTAGGGAGATGTTTCTCTCTGCTCAGAGGAGCCAGTAAAATCCCCGCAGAGAGCATGGAATCTGGAGTCTCAAGCTCAACATTGTGGCAGGGAGAAACTGAATGGTGCAAACAGGAGGAGTAACTACTGCACTAATTGAAAATGCCTTTAGGCAAATATAGGTCAACAGCGCATAATCTGTCCTGCCAGTTCAGCCAGGATACAAAAGTTTGTACCTCTGCCACGAACACTGCCATGAGAGGTTCAGGAATTGTGCATGGTTAAAATAAAGGATCATGTCGTGTCCTAAAAGGGCAGAAGCAGTGCTAGCAGCCAGAATTAATACTTGGAGCCAGACACTCGCCCATCTCCTGCGCCTTCTCCCCAGAAAACAGGATTTCTTTCTCGTCTGCCACTCTCTGTTCCCGGCACCAGCTGATGAGGTGCCTCTTTCTCTCCTGGATGGTACAAAATAGGCGGACGTCTTCCAGGAAAGGCACAAATCTTCTTTGACAAGCAGTGATATTAACAGGGATTAGGGAATGCAAGAGCCAGTACCAGAATTGACCAAAGGATGCAGCCTGGGCTGCCTGGCCCTGGAAGCATTTTAATCAAGATTAAAGGTTACACTGAGGACGGGGCTGTATTTTCAACCCACTGTGAAACCAGTTCAGAGCAGGGGTTTCTGAGCAGCTGGCAGTCTGCGACATGTAGGGGCTCACACCAGCACCAGTCCTCCTTAATCTCAGGAATGGGGTGCAGTGATGGAAAAGGAGCATCACTGCTGGAGGGGCAGCTTGTGGAGGTATCACTGCTACTGGTTTGAATTGTTTCCCAAGATTAGATGGGATCACAGCACAAGGTGTGCTCCTGTCAGAGCTCCCTCAGCATGTGGATGGCAGACAGCTGCACCTTGCCTTCAAACACCGTGGAAACCTTTCCATCAGGCAAAGGGTTTCCACTCTCTCTCCCAAGCAGTGAGTTTGGCTATTTACAAATAGCATCCATGCCCACCTCCTCACCTCCACCTATATCTGCTCACAGTAAGTCCCCATCACATCCCCAAGTTAGGTCTGGATCTTCAAAGTCAGTGAACAAAAGTGGCAGCAAATAATAAAATCCCTTGTCCGTGGAATTTGTGTTTTTCAGTGTTTCCCCGGGACTATTTTCTAGAGGTATTCAAAAAATGTTTTTCATATCTCTTTTACTCTTTAAAGATCATCAGGAAGATTTACCAGCAATTTGTTTGTGGGATGAGAAGTGATGGATTGTTAATTCCTTAATTACGGCTGCTGTCTGAGTAACACAGTCACATTTGGGGCTTGGACATACATTTAATGCTGTAGTTTTGATCCCTTGAAGTCCTGCCTGTGTTGACACAGCCACAAGATCTTATTCAAAGAGTTGGAAAAAGCAAAATCTTTAGTTTATGTGATGAGTATCGTAATTTTTCTGACTACCAGATAACATGGAGCTCAGGGGCCATTTCAGCTGTGGCAGTGTGGGTGTTGGCACAGGGGGTAAAACCCAGCTGGGGACCTGAGGAAACATGCAGGCTGAGCTTTCTTCACATCTGGGCTGCTACTGGCACCACAGCTGAACTGGCTGCAGTGTAAAGTCAGTGTGCACTCATGGGTGTGTGTGCACACAAGTGTGATGGTGGTCCTCCGTACGTGTTTAAATGCCACCCATGTGCTGAACTACAAAAGCAGTAACACATGAAGTTACACACTGACTTTTGCCTGGATTTGAAGCTGGGCTACACCCAGCCTTTGGTTTCATGCGGTTTCAAATGAAGGTTTTCTTCCTCCTCCTTAGAAGTGCCTCCACGCTCGAACAGAAAGGAGGAGAGGGAAGGGAAACACGCACAAAAAGAGGGATGATTCAAAGCACCCACGGAACTCAGTCAGCTCTGGTTATTAGGTGTCTCGTTATCTTGTATCAACAATATGTGGACAGCCATTAACAACATGTGTAAATAATCACAACGGCTGAACCCCTCATGGATTTTAGCAAGAAAAATGGCCTGTGTGAAACTGCCACAGGATGTGCCTTATTCTCTGGTCTGTATTCTTTATTCTCTTGTTTAAAAATTTCATTTACGTAGTCAGAAACAATGCCGTGAGATCCAGGCCAGCAACCGCACTCCCTAACTAACCAGGAAGAAAAGCCAAAGCAAATATTCCTGGATTCTGCAACACACAGTACACACTGAATAATTATCTTCCCAAGATATTCAGAGAATAACAAATAAAGTATTAAAAAAAAAATAATAGTAATAATGTCAGGGTTGGTCCACAAGCCCTTCAGCAGCCAAACGTCGAACTAACGTATTACGGCTTTGAATGAGTTGCTTGCAGGGGTCTATTCAGTGCTGTGGGAGCTGTGGGTCCCTCCCCACTGCTATGTGCCTGCTGGTGGGGTGGTGGGTGCCAGAGCAGAACTCCCGTTCCCACCAGCACTTGATCACTGTCCTGCCCATTCCGGGACAGCCTGCAATGGAGAGAGCTCCAAAAACCTGCTGCTGAGGATGGCAACTGCCCTGAAAACCCCGAGCTGTCACCCTGCAAAGCAGCACCTGGGCTTGTGCCAGCCACGTAGTGCTGGCCCCGCTCCCATATGCGTGTGGACTCACTTCCTTTGCCGCGGTACATTTGGTCCCTCCTCAGCATGCCGATACAAATAAGGTCACTCACACAAACACACCCTGTTTGTTTTCCTCGCTGCCACCGGCCCTCACCCTCTACAAATACGATCGCTATGCCCCCACTTGTGTGCCCTGCTCTGACGTCCCCGTTCTAGTCTTTGCCTTCCTCCTGGGCCAAGCTGCGCCAGCTTCGTGTTGCCATCAACGTGAATCCCAAGAAGCCACCTTGCAGCTGGTGAGAAATGAAATGTCATGATGGCTTGAAGGATTAGGAGAGGGCAAGGGTCAAGTGGATTACCCTCCTCATATAGCACACAGGTTTTCTGTTAGGAAAATCCCCTTCCAGTTATTGGTGAGGCATGTTACAGAGATCACAAAGACAGTTTCCTCTCAAGCCAGCACCCCCCACCTCCTCTCTCTGCCGCTACCTCCCACTGTCCTCCACCACTAAGAAACTTGCTTCTAAGGAGGTTGTAATTTCAAATCTTACTATAAGTTAAATAAGGGAGATGGGATGTGCTCCTCCATAGTCTTGGGGTGTAGGTTATAAATAATATTATCTGAACATCTCTATTATCTAAGCAGACACCATTGTCTCTGGTTTATCTTTGACAAAAGAGAGGTTCAGGGGCTTTTCCCCAAGATATGCACTGGGGTGAATGGAAGAGACTGGATCTAGGACCTTTCTTGCAGGTCCCTGTGCTTTAAACTAACAAATTAGTCTACTAATGGGTAGAATCATAGAATCATTTAGCCTGGAAGAGACCCTTGGGATCATCATGTCCAACCATCAGCCCTACTCTACAAAGTTCTCCCCTACACCAGATCCCTCAACACCACATCCAATCTACTCTTAAACACAGTCAGGGATGGTGACTCCACCACTTCCCTGGGCAGCCCATTCCAGTGCCTGACCACTCTTTCTGTGAAGAATTCTTTCCTAATGTCCAGCCTAAACCCACCCTGCTGCAGTTTGAAGCCATTCCCTCTCGTTCTATTTCTAATTACCCGTGAGAGGAGACCAGCACCAGCCTCTCTACAATGTCCTTTCAAGTAGTTGTAGAGAGCGATGAGGTCTCCCCTCAGCCTCCTCTTCCTCAAACTAACCAGCTCGCTCCATCGTTCCTCATAAGATTTATTCTCCAGGCCCTTCACCAGTTTCATTGCCCTCCTCTGCACTCACTCCAGCACCTTGAGATCTCTCTTGTGTTGAGATGGGTAAACATAAAAACACAGAAAAAACCCAAACAACCCAAACCTTAGATCATGTTACTTCAGTGCATCTCAACACTGAGATCTGAGCATCTCAATATAAAATTTTCATTGTCATATTTTCCATTTTCAAATGGTCTTCCCTGCTCTATAATTACTTTATATTATCATTACTACAGAAGAAATACTATTACTTACAGTAAAATAAAAAAAGTGGAAAAGAAAATTAAGCTTAATTGACTTTTTCTAGCATTTTCCATATCAAATTCTGCCATGTAATCCTAGATAGCTGCACCAAAGCCACTGCCATTGATACAAATGGAAGTCGCCCGTGGATAGACACGAGTCCCTTTGGTCTTCAAAGCACATGATCTGCCTGGTATAGAGAAGCACATCTACTAAAGCACTGTGATGACTTGTATTTAACACTCCAGAATAGCCCATCAGGCATCTTGTAGCAAAGAGAAAGGAAAATAAAACTGACATGACAGCAGAAGATAATTTTTTCCTGAGGCAGTCATGAATCTAATATAGCATATCAATCAAGGGCTACTAACTGGCCTGACCTGCACTCATAATATTTACAAATATTACAATGATATCATTGAAGGAATCATTCAGCTCAGCTTATGTCTTTCAACAGAACTGGGATGTGCAGTTTTTATTTACCTACAAACTTTGCAGTAAGTAATATGTTGTGGAGAGGGTTTGGGTCTGTGCTTTGCTTTTATAATGCTCTGCTAGTCTCTGTTTTGCAAGACCCTCTTGCAGTCTGCCATGACTCATTTTCTTTTCTTCCAGCAGCAGTTTTGAACTTGGGTAGTTCACGGTTACTCCTGATTTTCCTAACTGATCTTGCTGTTGTGCAAGGCTGCAGCTTGGCCCTAGTCGCTGAGAGAAGCCCATGCTTTGAAACAGGAGTATGGGCTAGGATTCATCCATCACCATCAGTGAGGTTCTCTTGAGGAGAAAAGCAGCAGGGTTAAGCTACAAGACTTTATCCAGAAACACCTTCATCTGCAGCTTCCCTGCGGATGAAACCCCTCTGAAATGTATGGAATTGCACGTGTTGAAATCTGAAATAGTGCAGCTGGGTACCCATCTCCCAGTAACCCGGCTGAGGGCTGTCCTTTGAATGTCCACGCAGGGAATGGCAGACCACAGCCCTGCAACTTACAGTAACAGGAGAAAACAGCGGATCAAAGGTGGCCTCTTAATCTGTTTTGATCCGTGCTCCCCTATCTCGGCTCACAAGGCGTGCGTGCTTCGTGTGCATGGCTGGAGGGGACTGTCCAGCATTTGTGATTTTATTGTCTAAGAGACTTCATCTCCAGCCTGAGTTCAGTCCAACACACATTTTACCATCTGCTCTATTTCCTATGTGCCTATGAGATCATTTTTCTACACGTAAAATTACAAAGTGAAGATTCACATATGCTTACACAGCTTATTTCTATTATTATTTGTTAAACACTGAGAATTTCCTTGGCACAATACAGGGCCCAGAATGAAGACATATCAAGCCCTGAAGCCATGCTTCATGTAAAATACACTCAAAATGGCTATTCTGGCTGAAAGAACAGTGTTAGGAATTTCAAACCACTTCCCTTCCTCGGAGTTCTGCACAGATTCATGACATTTCTGGCAATGCAGCTTAAAGAACCATTCACAGAAATTTGTGCTGCAGTCATCACAAAAGCTTTCTTTTTTTGGCCATGCAAAACCTGATTTTCAGTGCAAAATATACATTTCAGCAAGTTTAAGATTATCCATAAAGGTTTTGGAATGCAATTTCTGAAAAAAACAGTAATGAGAAAATGTCACTATTCTTTTTTTTTAGTTGATAGTTACAGTAATGTTGGTTGTTCATGAAGAAGCTCACTTCCTAGTGAAACTTTTAAAACTCATTTTTCCATTTCTATTTTCATGTGCTATTCTTCTCAGCCTACACCTCCCAGGTTACTTACAGCAGCTCTTGGGGAGAGCTGAAACACTACATGGCTGAACCGAAGCTCCCTGTCCTTTTTCCCCACTCTTCCTTTCTTGGTTTCCATCTCCTGTCTTTCTGGTTTCTTGTCTCTCCTGAAGACAAGGGTGGATGGTGGATGGATGCTATCCCAGATTTGGAGGATGCCATGTGGCCATGCACGTCATCTCTCACTGTCCCACTCCACATGCAAAGGGGGCTTTGTGCCACTTCCCTTGATGCGTCCAAAATACAGATGTCTGCATTTGTGCTACCCATTTGAAGCTCCCCTCAGAATCAGTAGGAATAAACAGGGCTGTATAAAGGATAATTAATCTCATCCTAGGTAGGTTTGTTCCCAAAATAGGTCAGATGAATCATGTCTTCAAAGTGCCATGCTTTGCTGACCACAAAGAGAGCCCAGATGAGTGTTAGCTGAGACGGGTCCTCTCCTCAGCATCTTCCCTTTGTGCCATTGTTCTGTCTATTCTCCTGCTGCTCACAGCACACATTATCTTCCTGAATGCTCTTTCTTCTAGCTTTCCTTCTCATATAAGTGGCAATGCCCAAAGAAATGGTACCTTTCCCTCAGCTGCTACTCTGAAGCAATTTCTCAGCCTGGTCTTTCTTCTGAGATATCTCACTCGTGGTATTTCATGGAGTGCCTTCCACAACTCATTTGTGAAAGCTCCAAGCTTATATTTCACAGCTCTTCTCAAAACTCACCTCCACCAGGATGCATATGCTGTAGCTTGCCTATTGCTAATAGCTAAGTGGGTGGTCTGTTGGGAATCATTAAAATTCTTCCTCTTGTACATTAATGCCCCCCCCCTCCTCTGCCAAACAAAAAACAAAAAACAAAAAACAAACCCAAACCACTTTTAGGAGTGAAACCTGCTATTATCCTATCACCAGTGTGCTAGTGCTGGCAGAGCCATGGACTAGAGCCCCTCAACTCTACAGTGTGGGTTTATACAATGGTTTACAATAGCTTTCTGACACTGCATGAATGGCAGCATAAATTACAGTGCAGAAATAGATCAACAAGCTAAAGTGGCTTTACTTCTTCTTTAAAGAGCTCTTACAGGCACCAATGCTCCTCTATGGATTTAAAGGAGTCTTTTCTTCTTACTCCTCCACCTTCCTCATTTTAAGCAGGCAGCAGTAAATGGAATAGCACATTGTGAAACACCATTGCCTCTTTATCAGGTTACAGCACCAGAGAAAAGAAAAGATTAAAATCCAAGTGAAAATCACTCCTGCTTCCAGTCTCACCCTGCCTTGGACTTCCCTCTAATAGCTGAAAGGGATTAAGTTCTTAAATAACTTGCTGACAAAACCACTGTACAATAGGACCAATTGGTAACATCAGGAGGAGATGTTCTGCTTTGTTTATCCTCAGGTTCATAGAGGGTCAGACTAAAATACAACTATTCTCTGAAATGCAAAGTCTGATCCAGTTGCAGGAGCTCCCAGCACAGGGTTGAGGTTTGTAAAAGGATGATAATCCTGAAGGAAGTCTTCCCATGTGGGCACGGTGGGTGCAGGCAAATGCCTGTTTTGGCAAGAGGAGGACTTGTTAGTTCAAGTGCTGAGTGGCTACACATCTCATGGAAATCTGTGGGAGCTGGGAAGGATCTTTGCCTTTGGGAGTCAGCCCGTTAGCAATATGCTCCTGTAAGACGCTGGGAGCTCACAGAGATGTTGCTTAGTGCTTTCATCTCCCACAAAATGGCAAAAATAGAGGTCCGCTACTATGAATGCCCACCTACTGTTGCAGCATTTCAGCATCACAGCTGGCATCAGGACATGGCTGTATCAGGTGGCAGTGGTGGATCAGAGTAAGTAAAAAACAGGCAAGTGTGAAGCTGGTGAAGCTGGAATAGCGCTGAAAGGAAAAGAGGCAGGAGAGTAAAAGCACAGAGACCTGTCGTGCTGCCCTCTTATTCTAACATTGTGCAGACCTGGGTTAAACTCTGCCTAATGGTCTTCAAAAATATCTGTAGAAGGTACCAACAATATCCCTTAACATCAGCAGGTTTTGCTCAGTATAAGATGGTGCAAAATACTTAAGAAAAGTCATTGCTGCTGTTGCCAGTTGCACTTCTGATGTAATTTGGAAAGCCAAGGTGGGCTCCATGGGAGGATTAACCAGTACAAGCCAAGAACCAGCATCCATTGCTCCTAGTTGTAGCTCACTTTGCAGGTCTCCTTGCCACACAGGTGGTAAGAACCATCTGGTCTCATTTAGACGTAAGGGGAACCCCAGACTCATCCAATGAGTAACATGATGAATCCCACTCATAATACTCATGCATTCCACACCTTCCCAACACTACTGCTGAACCCATTAACTGCAGTTGTTACCGTGTTTTGGAAACTACAACCCAAACAGATGAGATTCCCAGCATCAGCGTCTTCCCTACATAACCAGCCACCCATGACTATGTTCAGGACCATTTCAGGACCAAAACCTTACTTCTGCCTCAGCTTTGGAGGTCTGACCCCTCTTTGTATGGTTATCCTGGTGCATATGCTGTCCTAGATGAAGAGGCCTAACCCTGCCTTTAAAGAGAAATGGTGTGCAGAAGAGATGCTGCCCTCAACCTCTCCTCTCCTCTCCTCAACAGTGTAGTAGCTCCTACAGAGGCAGCTGCTCTAATGATCACTTTTTAGATTCCACCTGGCAGGATTGGTGTGTGCCTTTAACTCTTTCTCACAGCCCAAGATGGGGCCTTAAAAATATATTGTAAACACACACATCACCTGAGACTTCAATCTGCTCTTGCTGATGTCTCATTAATCTGCAAGATGATAACAGTCAGTGATAACAACTGTGAAATCCAGTGACCTGAGAGATCTGGAATCATTGGGTACTCATGAGGTGCTTTTGCCCATGGCCTTGCGCTACCTGCGTAGAAACATTAGGTTAAAATAAACAGAAGAGCAAGAAAGCATCGTTACCAGGCAGGCAGTGAGCTGAGAGTGCCTTTTCCCTGTGATAATATACTCTGTAGTTTTCAGGTTTGTTACTCCATTTGGGGTCATGTTGTTTCAATGTCTTTTCCCCAGGAATAAATACGGTACGAAAAATCTCCTAATGGACCCCTGTAGACAGAGTCTAACTCCGGGTTGCAGAAGTGTCTGGTAAACACACTCACAAGCTATAATATCCACATGACAAACCTCGATACACACTCATGCCCCATCAGCACACAGACACAGCATCACCATCAGCCTTCACCCCGTGCTTCCCACAGCAGGGGCAAGAGATCCTGGGGAGCGAACGCCAGGAAGAGAGGTCCCTGCCATGTGCCTGAGTACAGCCAGATGCTGTGTCCAGGGCTGGGGGTAACCTGCAAATAGCGGGACTTCCCAACCCTGTGCAGAGGCTAAATCCAGCACAGGCATTTAATAAGAGAAGACTGAGACTGATGCTGGTTTGGTAAACTGCAAGAATAGGTCAAGCTGTCAGCTGGTATTAACCTTAGCAAAAACCGTATCTTCCAGTTCAGCCTCAATTAATTCATATGGTGTTTATTTGAGAGGCTTCTTATTACACCATGGAATTACTGGCCCTGTCTCCAGCCTGGCTAACCTGCCTGTCTCTCCTCCTGCACCATTTAAATGTCAGTTATATTTTTGTGGTTGACTGGTTAGTGAAACGATGGATGAATGAATAAGTGTTTGTGCTAACTCACATACATGAAGATGCCTCATTAAGCAGAAATGGACATAGGATGATATGATTTTGATGTGGTCCTGGCTTGCTTTAGGAACATATTTTCTACTAGAGAAGTGGTGAGAAACATGAGGTTCTAAGTCTGATCCTATTCTCCCCATCTTGCCCACCCTTGCCTGAAATGTATCAAAAAGAAGCACTACCAGAAACCAAATTATGGTACATTCAAAAGAGAAACAAAGGGCCAATTTCTGTTGTTTATGGTTACTAGCATGGTGCAAGCAAGTCATTCCAGCTCATTACTAAATGGCACTATATTTCTGATATAACATATCTCCCCTTGCCTCTTCAAGGGAGAAAGGACCTTAAAATTCAAATGTCTTTGAGTCGAGTATTAACTAAAATGGTGCCACGGTCAGGCACCAGGGAACAGGCCATCGAGACCATGCTAGCTTTGCAGTACCCTGCACCTCCTCATTACACTGCTACCTAGCAAGTTCTCAGTCCTCAGCCAAGAAGCCAGGCTCCCCTCATACAAGATCTGGGGGGTTCTGGACATCCTGGGCACATTCTTAGCCCTTCTTAGAGCTAGGAAGGAACAGAGGTCCTGGACCTCAGTGATACTGCTCAGGTCCCAGCTATGCTTTGGAATTTCCAACCATCTCTCTCCAAGTCCAATCTCCTACCCAGAGGAATAGTCCAAACAATGGGACTCCAACCCAGCCCATAGACTGAGAGTCCAGATTCAAGTCTTGACTCGGAAATGTGGACAAGGCCATCAAAACCAGCCAAACTCCAGCTGGAGGGACCGAAACCCCAAGGCAAGACCAAGAAAAGATCTTCCTTTGCCTTGGACTCTGTAAGGAGGGTGTCAGGGAAACCCAGGCTCAAATCTATGTGCTGAGTCAGAGCAGAAGTTTGACATGGCTTGGAAGTCTCCATCAGTCATTACACAACTGTGTGCTGAGGTATGGGAGAATGGCTCCAAATCTCTCTTCCTGGAGCTGTTTGACTTTATATACACGGTTAAATATTTGTTGGACTAATGAGGAAGATTGATTGATCAAATATTTAGGGAAACAGGAATGAGAAAGTGGCTGGTTTAAACTCAGGGAACATGAATCCAGAAGTGCACTTTGACCATATCCTAATCCTATATAGGGCAAATTTCTATCAATAACCTGCCCTTTTTTCTGCCAGTGGTAGAAGGAAAACCTGGGTCTGCAGGCCAGACAGCTCTCATCACAGTTTTTGACCATAATCCTGATGATAATAAATGGATGATCAGAATTTGGCTGAACAATAGTCTCCATCCACTGGTCAGCATAGACTGAAGTCTGCGATTCCTACCTGAAATCAGACAGAAAGGAGATTTCAGAATGGGTCAGCTAACACCAACAGGACTGTTTGAGGTACCCAGCTTCTCTGGACAGACAGGTGGATGTACTGCACATGCACAGGTGTGGAGGGCCTGCACTTACTGTCCCTAAAATGCAATTAGCAACACACATGAGGAGAAATTTCAGAAACAACTGTTTCAATAGCTGCCCAGTGCCAACAGACACTGAAAGGACACCTTCTTCTCTCGCTGTGTGGGATGTCTGCCTCAAGACTTCTCTGAAAACAGGCCCAAGCAGATGGCTTATGCAGCCCACAAAAGTGACCACATGTCAATTTTTTCGGGCCATGAAACGGAGGAAGTTTGCAGGGTCTGGTAAAATAAGATATCTCCAGCACTTCTGAAAAAAGAAATACCCATTCTCATCCAGGCCAAGTACACATTGACTTGCATGAGAAGGAATGGGAAAAGTCTTCGGGAAATAGCTAAAAGTTTCCAAGTGCCCTTGATTAATTTTCACAGACTCTGTCTTTCTTCAAGGGGAAAAACTGTCCTTTTTAGTTGTGCCTGACCCTGTCCTCTGTTCCTACAAACATTGATTCAGGGAGGTGCTTTTGTTGTTATTTATTTTCAGCTAACGACTGAACTGGCACAGCTCTGAAGAAAGGGTTTCCCAAAAGCCCAGTGTCTGCAGGCGTTCCTGTTCCTTGCCCATGTTCTTCCTGCCCTTGGCTGATGGTGAATTGCCACAAAAACTCCATTTTTGGCTTAGCTGGGGTAAAAGCAGAACAAAAACTGTGCAGCCACCAAATCTCTTCTTTCCCTATGCTCTGAGGTGAGATGCATGAGTTTGCTCCTCCACATACACTACTGAAATCCAAACAGACTTGCAAGGCGTTACCTAGTTGTATATCTCTGGCAAGTATGGCTGCCTACATTTACATACATATTATATATATATATATATGTATATACACATATATACAAACATATACTTGTGTATACTTATGGCTTCCTATTACCCTGAACATGCCTATGCACATTGTCTGGCACCAAAGCCATCCTGCACAGAAAAGCCTGTAGCATCCTCCTAAACTCTCACTATCCCATGTCTAGGCACTGTCCAGGAGGGCGATAATTCATGCAGGCTCCACCGCTCTCTGGACCAGTCCAACAGTTTTGCAGAATAGACAGTCACGCTCCAGTGTCCGAAGTGATCCCAGGCTTTGTTTAATTTACCAGTCTAGGGACAGCCTGTGAGATCCAAGTCACAACCAGCTCCTAACTGAATTGAATCCAAAGCTCAATACAGCTGAAGGAGCCAAGAAAACTTTCCTCAGGAGACTGGTGCCATTTGCCAGACTGGAAAATGTCGGTCCTCAGCTTTTCGGATGCTCAGGCTCAGCGGAGCCCACAGCAGAGCCTTACAGTTGATGCAGTTTTCACACTTGCAGCTCAACATGTGGTTGCACATGTTTGTGGCTAAAAATGTGCTGTCTCCATAATGAAACTGGAATCAATAACCAATCAAGCCAGTTTGTGCTTCTGTGGAACAGCTTAAAATAGGGTTTCTTTCTTTCTTTCCTAGCAACTGCTCGCAGTAAGCGCAACCTTTCATTTCTTCCACAGAGCTGAAAAGAGCTCTGTGATCACATCATTGCAGCACAAGGCAGTCACAAATATTCCACATCTTATAAAGCCAGAGAAGGACAGGGAACTGAAAGGCAGCAAACCACTCCACACAATAGAAAAAGAAAAAAAACCCACCCTTGCGCTCATAGAGCAGCAATAGAATTACCAAGCTGAGCACTCCACAAGTAAGTGTAAATTAAGGTTGCTTGTGTAATATTACTTCACTCCCCCACCTCCCTTTGTACATGTGCATCCTGGAACAACCTTTAATTATAAGAGCTGCATGCGTATTTTTTACCTCTGTACCCCTCTCTCACCCTGTTCCCTCATTTGATTAATGAACAGCTATTCAGTATCTTGTTTTCTTCTCCAGCACTTGGACTCATGTTTCATTTTTACTGCTCAAACCCTGATCTCAAGTCAGAAGTCTCCCTGGATTGTGTAGGGATGGATTTGTTTACAGATGCTTATCATTTGGCCAAATTTGGGTAGGTTTTCCAAAGGATTTGAAGAGGTCAGGCATGTGAAAGAAGCTCACTGACCACACTGCTCCAGATTGCAATGGCACGAGCAGTCCTCTGGAAAAGGGAGCAGCGGTCTGCCCTGAGGACAGCACAACTCATTTTCCTCCTGAGCTGTGTTGTAAGATCAGTCCAAGGGGTGTCTCCCAGGGAAGGTCTGATCCTGATGGGTCAGGGAGAAATGCTGTATCTGAAATGGTACCCTGTGGCTTGCTCCCTGCCGTGGCTGAACGTCCCGTCGGCTGGTAAGCCCACATCTTACTCTCCTTGGGTAAGGTGGTGCTGATGCACTCAGGGCTGTTCTTGGAAAACTGCTTCACGGTCCTGCCTGCAGATGCAGGTTGTAACAGTCTCAGTAGAGGAGGCAGAGAGGTTTGAAAGAGTGGGAAAAATGTGCATTGAAATATAAATAAGTTTAACAGCATTGGCTATAAAACTACCCAAAAAGAAATTGCTTTCATTTCACTTGGGTGCAAGAGCCTATTTATAACTAGTTCCTTCATTAAACCTTTGCATTATAACATATGACTGTGTCAAAAATCAACATTCAATAACATTATTTGTGAAAAGGGAAAAAAAAACCAAACAAAAACCAAACTAGTCACACTGATGGGATGGACCATCAAATAGCCACTTGATGGATGAAGAGGAGAAACGGAAATGCCATCTGCATTTCCAGCATTCCCCAATTGATCAGCCCACTGGGAAATAACAAGGGAGGAGGATTCGATATTCCTTCTGTGTCTGTGAATCACTATTACACACCAAATTTTGCGGGAGATCAATACTCCTTTAACAATTCTGCCACAGATGCCAGGGCTCATTAGTTGGATGTGAGTAACTATGGAGGTTGGAAATCCTATTTTACTTGTCTGTCTGAAGGATTTTGCTTCCTTATCGGCTTAGTTGAGGATTTCATGACCAGATTTTACAGTCTATATTGAGCTCTTACTCAGGTGAAATTTCCCTATCTAAAAGGGGAGTTTTGCCTGAGCTGACTCACTGTGAGCCTCGGAGTCCTTTATTCATTCGTTATTAACATTCTACGTTGAATAAAACACACAGGAGAGCAAACCAACCTGACCAGAGCTACTGGTGCCACTATTCTGATGTGAGACCTGCTTATTCTGATTATCCAGAATTCCTTCTTATCCTTAAAAGTCCTCTCCCTCTGAAAAAAAAAAAAAACAAACCCAAAGCAAAAAAAAACCCAAACCATGGTCACACTGAAAAATTATGGAGTGAAAACAAATTCTACTTGTGCATTCTTGTCTTGGTGTTTGATTTTTTTGTGTGTGTGTGGTTATACATATCTCTCCCTTCTGACCCTTTCAAATGCAGATTTCACAAAAGTTGTGTCGTTCTGACTTGCATCCTTGTTTCAAATCTCAAGCAAAAATATATTTCAGAAGCCAGTGTGGTCCCAGGAGGACTATGAGTTGTTTTTTTTCTAAAATCTGGTAGTAAAACATGCTACTTCCCCCTTCACTACAGTACTCATCTGCCCTTTAGCTCTTGGGTTTTAAATGATCTTTGAGAGGAATTCATAGGACATTCAAGTTGATAGCCATTAGATTAATGAGTCAATGTTGATTAGTTCACTTGGGACAGCCAGGCTGTCTGGACAGGACCCTGCAGGATGCTGATGAGCTAATTATAGGGCAACCCAAGCCAGCAAGAGACTGGTGCCCTTGACAAAATGGTCTGGGTCCACAATTCTTCTTTCATGATGAAACATTCACACTGAGCACCACATACCTGGGGAGCAAAACCTGACTAGTAAGAGCTGCTGCTGACATGCAGCCATAGTGTATGGAAATCATGCAATCCTCCAGTCCCCCTCTACTCAGCTCTGGTGATATTCCATGCGGAGTATTGCATCCAGCCCTGGAGTCCTCAGCCCACGAAGGACATGGACCTATTGGAACAGATCTAGAGCAGGGCCACAAAGATGATCAGAGAGATGGTGCACCCCTCCTGTGAAGATTGTCTGAGAGAGTTTGGGTTGTTCAGCCCGGAGAAAGAAAGGCTCTGGAGAGACTTTATAGTAGCCTTCCAGTACCTAAAGGGAGCCTACAGGAGACATGGAGAGGGACTCTATGTCAGGCATTGTAGTGATAGGATGAGGGTGCTGGTTTTAAATTGAAAGAGGGGAGATTACGATTAGATATTAGGATGTAATTTTTCGCTATGAGGGTGGTGGTGAGACACTGGCACAGGTTGCCCAGAGAAGTTGTGGATGCTCCATCCTTGGAAGTGTTCAAGGCCAGGCTGGATGGGGCTTTGAGCAACCTGCTCTAATGGGAGGTGTCCCTGCCCATGGCAGGGGGTGGAAACTAAATAATCTTTTAGGTCCTTTCCAACCCAAACTATTCTCTGATGCTACGATAATACCCCACTGCCACCAGTTAAGCCAAGGGACCTGCACAGGGCTGCGGCTAACCCTTGGTTAATCTGCTCAAGAGCGTTGTTTAATCCTGCTGCAGTGTTGTGCAAACACAACAGCTTGCAACAGAGGGGACTGGGGGATATTACTGCAAAGAAGTGTCATTTTGCAATGGCTGGAGATTTTCCTACTTGTGGTGCAGCCACCTGTGCTGCTCCTGGAGGAAGGACCTTTCCCCATCATGCATTTTCTAGTCTTTATGCATTTACAGAAGGTTTGTACAACAGCATGGGACTTCATTTGCCATGTTTGCAATATTTTTCTGACCCTGCAAATATCTGGGCTTTCCAGACTCTTCCCTGAAAACCAGAGCACGGAGGCTTTTGAGGACTCTGGTGATAAACATGCCCATCATTAGTTTCTCCAGAAATTCACACTGGCCATGTGCAAGAGTTTCTGGTCTGTAAACACACTTAATATGAATGCTGGGGTTGCATGACAAAATCTCTTCACAAGAAAATCGGACTGATCTAGTTTCATAAGTATTAGCAAGATGCATACATAAAATAAAATAAAATAAAATAAAATAAAATAAAATAAAATAAATAAAATAAAATAAAATAAAATAAAATAAAAGTGTGGTGATTTAATGGAAAATCATCTGATAAATCCATCCATATATGTAGTAAGAATGATGCAAAACGTTCATTTTAGACAGCAAGCCACTGAAAACTGTCACTCAAACACACACATTCACTTTATCTAAGCAGGATGTTTTAATCACATAGGCCAGCAGACAATCTGAAGTTATAACTACTTATTGTACTTAGGGAATAAGAAAGGGTAGAAATTAAAGAGCAGGTTTTCAAAGACATACAGGCATTTTTTGTGAATTTGGAGATCTTCATCTAGACCGTGCATTTTAAAATACTTTTGAAACCTGGGACAGACTCTGCAAGACTTAAACCCTCTCCAGAACCCAAATTTCCCCTTCCCAGTTACATAAATTTAATACTTATTTTTAATTTGGATAGGGAGTTTTCAAATGCTTCTGAAGGATTTAAGAGCATCAGTTCCAGAGAAAATTGAGAGGCTGCATTAACCTAAAAAACCTTATATTTTGAAAAGGCCTTTCTAGCTAATCAATTTCACATGCTAGGGGGTTTTGCCCACAGCAGTACAAATCTGCTCTTCTTGGACTTCAAAACCAATCCTCAGGAGGATTTTATTTGATAATAGACTTTTCAAATATTTTGTATTAACTTGTCTAAAGTCTTGAAGAAGCGTGCTTTTACAAGGCCTGCATGTGAAAGAGTGTTTTGGCTCAACTACTCCTGTCTCTGAGGCTGGGATTCATCTAATATAATTTTAGTCACCTGAAAGTTGTCGACAGTCTCAGTTCATCACCAGGCCCCCTTGTCTGGCTTCAGTGTTGAGAAATAGGCACCTATGGAATTGTGACATTTACTGCAGACACGTAGCTCAGGATGGGATCAATTCCTCTCAGATATTCCTCCCTATCTGTTTCTCAGCTGACTATAGGAAAAGCCCAGCTGACTACTTTAATGGGATCCTTAGATTTCAGGTGGCCAATGTTGAAGTAGATGAAGTTCATCCCAAACATACCATGCTATGTTATTTGTAAGGCACTAAGCACAATGCTGTGACTTTGCACCAATGAGATTTTCAGATGTGTGGGAAGCTCCCAGAAGCTCCCACTGTGAACAAAACATTAAATCACTGCCCACAACCTGACTTTGTTTTCCCATCTGCAGAGGTGGTATCATCACTATCTTTTCAAGAACATTGTGGCTATAGGTATCAACTCATAAGGACTCCTTTGTTTAGCATATAAACTGGCTTAGGAAAAAACATGTCTGAAACAAAACCTGAAGCTCTGCACAACTTCTTGCAGAGGCAAAGCTCAGATAGTGAGTCTGGAACAAATTGCTCCATCAGCGAATGCGCTCATTCGAACACAAAATATTCATTTGAAAGTCTGAGAAACGAGGAGGCTCTGCATTGACAGGTGGGTATTTGAGTGTCTGATACATTCAGCCTGATTCATCCAGGAGTAAATTTGTCATTGTTGGGGTAGGACCAAATTGACTGTAGGAGTTTTGTCATATGTTCACATCTTTTATTTTCATCAGTTGCAGTTTGGCTTACCACAAGTTAATGTGCTCATGGGTTAGGTCAGTTTTTTTCTATTCATACTATTTTAGCACTATCCAAAAGATGGTAAAAATCATTTTGGGAAGGAGAAAAATCAACATAAAACCTGTATTTATATTTGCACTGGTGCAGCACATTCAAATCTCTCAGAAAAGTCTTCAGTTGCCAAAACTGTGAAGACAGGTGCGTGACCTTCTGATACATTTCCCATGTTTGTTGTCTTAATTAAACTTGTAATGAGTCATGTTTACAACACTCAACTTACCTCGGACCTGTAACAAACAAAGGCATTCAGCCCCTGATGTGCGTGTCCAAACTCACTGGGGATTACTGCTGCCGGTTTCATCACTTCCCGTACGTGGAAAATGCAAGGGCCAAATTTAGAAGCGGATCACAAGTCTCTGGTCAGGTTGTTTCCAAGAAGGCTGATGAAACCTGCCTTCTTATTTAGTTTAAACCTGTCTTCTCAAGTGTTAACTTCCTGGAGACTTTCAGACCTGTTTTCATTGCCTAAACTGTTAACTCCTACAGACAAAAAGAAAAAGCTAACCTTTCCTGGGGGCTGAAAGGCAGATGTGAGATCATAGCTGCCATTTGGAAGCACAGATACTACACGTGAAATCCAACAGGGCTTCTTTTGCAGGCTTAAATCTAGGGGGAAAAAATAAAGCAATGCCTATTGTCTTAATAACATTAAGAGTATGAAAGAGTCACTGCCCCTCCCACCATGCTTTAATTTTGGTACCTTCCTTACTTCTTACTACGTTCAAACTTTAAATTATTAACACCATTGTAACTGGGGGAAAGGGCAATATCTTTTTTTAATATTTCATCAAAAGTCCATTCAGCTGCTTTTGAGTTAGCAAACGTGATCAACACACACTTCAGATTACAACTGCTTTTTAAAGACAAGCTTAACACAAGAATAAATGCAGAAAACAAATGGGGCAAAGTGCAAAAGAAACTGTCAGAAAACGTCAGATATTATAGAAGAGTAAGAACTGTCATTGGCTTACGTATTACTGTGATTATTAAAACCCTGGAGATGCTCTCTCAATGAACAAGACACAAGGTAAAACCGGCCACTATCCTGAAGAACATCAATCTCTGCATCAAGAGAAGAAGGAATAAAAAGTGTGGGGAGGCACCAAGAGGGAATGTTAATTCTTATTATTTTACTTTTATTTTTAAAATAAAATTTTAAAATCTTCCTTATTTTAATTATAATTTTATTAACATTATTTTATTTTATTTTAGTTATGAATTAATGTCCATCAGTCTTATTTTTAAGTCCGGGTTCTGACATTACTCTGGAGGAGAGTTTAGTGTCAGGCATAGCTGGAGGTCTCTCTCCAGACACACAGACCAGTCCATGGCCAACCTGTGGATGCTTGGTGGGCTTAAACAAGGGCAAGGTGAGGGGCAGCCAGGGAGCACCCTGCTTTCAAAGTTGTCTGTAAAGGACCCAGCTTTGGGACACTGCTTAGGTTTCGCTGCACCAGCTGCATCTTGCAGGGATGCATGTAAACTGCAGGGCTCAGAGCCAGGCAGAGCCATACCCTGAGGAGGAGGAGGAGCATGCGGGCATCTCTAGGCAATGTCCACAGCCAGCACAGGAAACACCGGTGAGAACAGACCCTCCCTCCCTTCCTCCAAGGGCTTGGCACCAGTCACTGGCGAATCCTCTCACTTCCTGAGATCTTTATGTCAGGCTGCAGCCCCTGTTTTTGAACTGATGTTCCCTGGGCTTAATCCACTTACCCTGTGAGCACCTTCATCCGCTTCCCACAAGCACAGCCCGAGGTTGCAAAATCCTCCCTGCTCTGCTCGCTGTCCTCCCCCCCCACCCCTTCACCCCTCTTGGGAATGTGTATTTTAAAAAGGTGGATTAGGAACATTATGAGGCAGGTCACAGAGTGTCAAGCTGCTCTTTCAGGGCTTAAATCCAGGTCTCACTCAAGAGGGAGCGTTCTCTATCCTTGTGGCAGCCATTCTGATGACAACTGCACTGTAATTGCAATTTAGTCTATTAATGGTGCCAGTACTTCAGGCTTGAGCATTTAGAGACACCATTCCTCTAAACAAAGCAATCAGGAGGTGTAGGAATGCTTTATGATAATGTTCCTTTTTTTTTTTTTTTCACGTGGGGATCAAGAAGAGAAAAGGAGTTTATTTAAGTGCAATGCGTGAAATCCATAGCTGGTGCAAATCCACCTTGCTCTGCTGCTGCCGGTGATCACTGGGTGATTTACACCCACTATGGACCTCAGCCTGTAATCCCCTCTGAGCCAGCCCACTCCATGAGCAATTACTTAGCGGTTGTCTGATCAGTGGAGAGAAAAAAGGTGCCTGCAGCACTGCCACCCAGCAGGTCGCCTCGTTGGAAGTGGGGCCAAATGCCCACCAGCCCCACAGCGCCTCTGAGTCCCCCGCAGTGATTTCCCAGTACTTGACACCATGCACATGGCACTGGGCGCAGTCAAAAAGAAAAAAAAGTCAGATCAAGCTCTGGATGCAGACTGCGAGATGTGTTTGGGTTGGATGAGTGTCTTGGAGGAAACGCTCCACCTCAATGTGAGGCTCTTAGGGCTCGTAAATCAGGCCTGGGCATTCCCCTTGATGTGCTGCAGGGATTGGTGCGAGGGCAAATCCCAAGTGCTTCGTCATCTTGCTGAGCTCTAATCTCATCAGCATCTCCAGCCACTCCATCAATCGGATTAAAATATGGCTGAAAGTCATAATACAGCTTGCTCGCCTGTGGGGAGGGATCCCTGGGTGTGCAGACTCAGAGGTGTGCTCAGCCCAGTGCCATGCCATGCTGCTTGCAAGCCCCCAGGGCTTTCACCACCGCAGGGTTTTGGGGATGGTCAGAGCTGCAAACAGGGCAGCCCATGTTCAGCATCACCTCGGAGAGGTAAGGGCTGCGCCTTTAACCCCCTCCAGATCCTCTGTGCTTTTAATGGATGAAGTAACTGTAGCATCGCTGTCAGAGCTTTTCAGATTCATACAGCAAGTTAGCCAAAAATGTTCCAAGAGAAAATATTTTCCATGAGAAAATGCTGCCTTAATAGAATCTAGCCTTCCCAGTAGAAACATGTCAACCCTGGTGTATCCTGTGGTAGAAACCAGATGGTTATGTACAAGAATCCTGCCTTCATCCTGGGACCACTGGCAACAAAAATAGAGAACCATGCAAGGTCTCTTAAGATTACTTTTTCTGCCTTTCTCCAGCTATGAAAATAATTTCATTTTTTTAAATTTCTGTCACATCTTGGAAAGTTTTTTACTTCCTCCTGCCACCCTAAGCAAAGCATAATATATGTGGGAAGGTGATTCTTCCTCCAGGAGCTCATTTCATGGTCCAGATGGGAACATCCTTTCTGACAACAGGCCCATGGCCACATACCACTTCCACCAGGATGGCTCAAATGGGGACTGGTGAGTTGGATTTGGCCCTCAAGACAGCTTCAAGTGGCCAGCTGCCTTTGCCTGTCTGTTCCTTGGGAATGTATTCTTCATCATACCCAAACACATAAAACAGCAAGTCCCCAGGGCTGCCACATCTGAATGATGCATGAAGTAGGGCTCGATGCAAGACTGAGCCCCCACCATCTGAGAACACCAGCATAAGTACACCTCCTTTAAGCTTTCCTGAAGATTTGGAAGATCACCTGAGATGCTGGAAATGAAGAGGGGGCAAAACCTTTCTCTCATCTGTCAATACAAAGTCCAAGACCACCCTTATTTTGTCTACTCCCAAGCGAACACCATATGGAAACGTGCAAGCCCTCAGAAACTTGAAGAGTCTCCACTGCAAGATCCTGTCTGTCTTAAAAAGCTCTCTTAGGACTTCATATTTTCTAAGATTGAGTATTCAGTGGCTAAGCAGGAGTTGACGCCCACAGCATTCATAGGGAATAGTCCTCACTTTTGCAGAAAAGCACATAGAGGCAAGATAAAGTGAGCCAAACCATCACCTCTTCATGACTCTGTGAGGTTATGGAGACCCTCACTCTTTCTATTTATAAAAGCACAGTGCCTTGGCAATAGGAAAGGAATAGCTGGCTTACTTTTTATATTTTTTAGGTCTGTCTAAATTCAGCCTTCCTGTCTTTTCCACTGCAGTTTTCTCCACAAATCAATCTACAGTTCCTGCTCATTTATGTGTTGTTGGTTTGTTTTTTTTCTTTCATTTACTTCCCCAGTAAGTAATTGTTCACAGAAACCATAGGAAAGACTTTCTCAAAAAATGCCCAGACTCTACTGCTATCTACATGTGCTCATCACCCATGTCTTTATAAAAGACAGCAGTAGTTTAGTGCTTGGAGGACTGGGCTGCCTGTCAGTACATAGTGTGATACCTTGGCCAATTTGGGAAAATCCCAAATCCCAAAATTCAAGACACATCCCTCTTTTTCTATTTTATTTATGGCAATATATAGAATTAAAGAGTGTAACTGAAAGGACAGTTTTTCCATAGACCTGTGAACAAGCCTGGAGAATTCACTTGCAGGGAAATAAATTCTATGTTAATATATTCCACAGGTTGATTCAAAAGTTATATGAAAGAGACGATCAAAGCGTGAAATACAGATTATGAATCACTCTGCCCAGATTCCAGTGTTCTCTATTATACTTAATTTGCGTGAAGTTTCCCCAGCCCTTCTTCCTTTCCCTTCCTGCCTAAGAGACCGTTTTGCTGTGTAAAATACTCCTTTCCAGCCCTGCCTCATATGCAGAGGAGGTGACCCTGAATGCGTAATTCCAGGCGTTGCAGCTGAAGTGTAAGCTCACTGGTTTAGGTCTGAGGCTAACCCCTGATGCAGGGCTGCTCCGGTATCTTGCATATCAGGGCAAAACAGCACAAATGGGCTTGATTTATAACTTTACAAGGACTTTCATGTTGAGGTTTAAGTTTCTTTTATTAGTAGACTTATGAGGAGGGCACCATTAACACATAACAAAGGAGGCAGCACTAAACTATTACCATAACAGCAATGTTTTAAAAAAACCCACTACTTAGAGGTTTATAAGGTTCCCTTGAAAGATTATTGCAGAAGCCACTAAATGGAAACAGGGGAGAGAGTTTCTCAGCTGCGTTGTGCCTTTCCACGGGCTTTTGGCCCTGCACAGAGAGCTGTGTCTGGTCTCAACACAACTGTAGCCTCTCTTAAGCAACCTCCTCGGCCTGCGGCCACCCGGAGTTTTCCCTGGGCCAGGAGGATCCCCTGGCAATATTTAAGACCCCGTTGTGCTATTGGAGGGACTCAGGAGAGCTTTAGCCGTAGAACTGAAGGAATAATTTAGCAGCTGAAACAACCACTTTTACTCTCCCGACAGCCTCGTATCAAACAAGACTCTCTGTTCAGCCTGTTTTTTTTCTGTTTTACTTTCATGTTTTACTTTTCTAGGTACTCTGAAGGAAAGGTACCACGGCCCTGAAAATTCTCCAAGCAAAACATCAAAAAGTGTTTCAGGCGAAGATGTTGAAATGAAATGCTGTGTCTTTCCAAACACTTCCATATTTGCCTCTTTTGGTCATATCTAGCAAATAAACTGAATTTCCAAATCCTCCTGGTAGACCACAGAGCTGCCTTTAGGTGTACCATCCAGGAGAAAAAGTTCCCACTTCTGTCTATCCAGTTCAAGGTCCATGACAATCTTAGACTCTCATACAATGAAGACATCATCAAAAGCTCTAAGTATGTATTATTTCAAGACATTTCCTTGTGAAGCAGTGACACTGCATATCAGCAGCAAATCCCTGTCTGAGCCAAAGAGGAAGGAAAGGGCTGTCTGGTCTGGGACAAGGGACTTGGCTGAGACTCCACTAGTTCCTGCCAAAGTGCATCCCCATGCCCACACAGCCATGCCCGCTGGAGATCAGGGGTGGAACTGGAGACTGGAGGGGATGGGTGAACCTCCATCAGGTAGCAGCTGCCTTTCTTCTTCCCAAGAAGAGTCATTGCTCTGAGGCAGCATCCCTGGGAGCAAGCCAGCTTTCCAGTCTATCAAACTAACTTCTTCCTTAATCACCTGCATTTTCCTTTTTCACATTTTTTTAGGAGTTCCCTTAGCCTCAGTGCAGCATGACTTAAACCACCGCTTTTGATGTTCTAATAGATTCCACTCCTCAGACCTTTCTCCATGACCTCACTGCTCTGCCATCTCCTCTTTGTCTGACCTCCATCTGACAGAAAATGTCCCTTTTTTCAGCCCTTGGTCTCCCTTGGGTTGTCTCCCCACCACCCCACATCTCCCTAGACAGATTTGGCAGAAACCTCATGATACAATCCTCACAGATGCAGGCCATTACCCTTCCCGGACCCCCAGCGCAGGGAAAGACCACAGCACATGTCTTCTGACTGGAGAGAAAGCTGCCTGGAACGTGAGGTCATGTTTTCCTAAAATAAGCGGGAATCATGCGCTTGAACTCAACACCTGAGGCAAAGCGGGAGCTGCTGTTAACACTGTGCAGCCTCCAAAGCAATCCCCGCACGTGGGCACGGTGCAGCTAGCCGCCTTCCAAGGGTGACTAATGCCCCACTGCTGAAAACAGCTTCCAGGGGTTTTCCATGAGCAAATCCCACTACGGGTCAACGTATTGACTTTTCACCTGCTAAATACAAGAACTTCGCTGTAAGGTCCACACCTATGGATATTTTTTCACTGGCGCATACCGCAGCTGGTGAAGGAAAACTAGCTCTTTCATAAGTGATGGCAGCATCTGATCCTTGTTAACACCCCTCTCAAATGCCAGAAAAGTTGCCCTTCTAGTGGATTATGTGGGAGTGTGGAAATGAGGGTGAAGGATGTGTGAAGAGAAGGCTGGAACGTAAAGTATATTGCACACATGGAAATAAATATCTAAGGTCTAAATAAAAGATATAGGAAATAACATGCTGATATGGGTGCTCACAGAAGCATGATATTACATCAAAATAGATGGTCCTGTCAAAAACACATAGGACTTAGTAACTTCACCAAAAAAACCCAAGCAAAGTTCTCCAGATCCTCCTTTCAAAAAGAAACCTATAGGAACAGACATAAGTCCTTTGGATTTACCAGGGTCTCTGTGCCTTCAGGCCTGCAGGGTCTTCCTGCTGCTCTTCTCTCCAGCCACCAGGCCTCCCTGTCCCTTCAACTCCTGCTTTTTCATGTGAATAAAAAACATATCTCCAATAAAATTGCATGAACACACGGTTCAGCTCATTGTGGGGAGAAATGTATATAGACTGTGAATTTCTGAAGTTGTTCAATCAAGATTTTGCTGAAACAGACTCCAGCACTATGTTTTCCTGCATATTTGAGGTCTGCAGTCAAGTGCTTGAACTGTGCAATCCACCGTCTGAGACATGACATATTGTTTGCCAGTCCTGACTGTCCCTGACAGCATCATTCATCTTATAAATCTTTGGGCTTCCAAATGAAATATAGGTTGATTTTATTTTACTTATTTTATTTTAGGACCAAGAAACCCACAGGTGGGTGTGTCAAAATGCCTTACCAATACTGCTCCTAGGAGCAATATGGTCCTTGCACAAGCATTAATGAAAAGTAGAGGTATGCATTTGCAATTGAAATGAGACTACCTGGGGAAGTTGCCAAAATATCTATGAATAAATTTCCCCATTAACAATGTTATACCAGCTGCTGAAATATGTGGGAAACACATATGCATATCTCCTCCCAGTTGAGGCAAACCTCCTTTGCACCTTAGAACTTCCTATTGTAACTTTTGTTCAATATCTAAACACCATCCAAGCCAATGTGAGGACTGTGGCAAGGACCATGGATCTTCTCCTAGGAGGCTTTATTTAATTCATGCTGCTGTGAAGGTTATGAAGAAGCAGGACAAGGCATGGCACTTGGAAGTGCAGGGGGAATGGATTGGCGTGGGGCAGCTCAATGTGGGCCAGGTCCTTGGGAAGGTAGCCAGGCTTTGAAGACACTGTCTGTCTCCATCCTGAGGACTCTTCAGCAGCTCAATGTGAAAAAGATGGGTGGCATTGGGTGGTCTTGTCCTGGTCTGAGAAGAGGGCTCTCTTCTATAAGTCTTCTAAAATGGTTTTGACTCGAGAGAAGGGTCAAACAGCCCAGTGTAGCAAAGAGGTGAGGTTTCAACACCTTGAAACAATTAATTCTAGCATTCCCAAGAGAGGGAGAGACTGCCTTCAACTTGCTTCTAATTAATTTACAAATTAGCCTGCTGGCCCATAAAGAGCATCATGCACTAATTAAACCCAGCTGCTTTATGGGAAAAGCTATAATGAAATCTGTAACTTTCTGGTACCAAAAGGAAATGTCCTATCTGCACGTTATTCAGCTAACACTCATTGCCCCTGGATGTTGTTAAAGCCAAGAACACGTTCAGTCACCAAGAATTAAGCATTTATATTAGATCCTGAGGATATCCAAAGTTATAATCAATAGGAAAAAGAGATAGTGCCATTACTGCCAGTGGCTACCAAGGATTTGCATCTCATGTTGATGGAGAGCCACAGTTGAAGCTTTTCCCACAGTTGGAGCACTTATAAGATGCTCTCCCATGTGGTTTCTCTGGTTTCTAATGAGTTGTAAGCTCACCCTGAGCTGGCACGATTACCTGTCTTTCCTCACTGGGAAGCAGCTCACGTTCATGAAACCTGTAGGAGCTTAACTATTTGTGAGACCTCCTCTCCTCTCCTCTAGCTCCACGTGGCAGAGATCGGATGTGTTCAGAGGTTGCTGGAGGCAGGAGAGCAGACAGGGAGGGAGGGAGTCGGAGATTTGCACAGCCAGGCAGCGCACTGGTTGCATAAGCTCTGTGTCTGTGGGAAATCAGGCTAAAACCTTTTCAGAAGCAATATAAACATGTAGCCTTTTAGGACTAAAGTCGTTTATGCAGAAATTTCCCCTATGGTCAGACTATTTCGTAATTATCCACACTGGGATGTCTTGCGTTTTGCTTTGAAGCATCTGGTTCTCGGCATGTCACCATTAGTTTGATCTAGCAGTTCCTCTCCTTATATAATGGCAAACCGTTTCATGGCTATTTCACACAAAATGTCTCTCTTTTTGCCCACTAAATGACCTGGAACCAGAACACAAACATTCTGTTTGCACAGTTTTACATAACATTTGCCATAGTTTTCACACAACGCTATTAAAGACTAATTTGTTTCTGTTCCCAGGCTGATGGAAAGCAGTTCTTTTGGTAGCTAGATTGCGTCAGTGTTCTTTGAAAATGTAAATAAAGATACTGAGATAAGACCTGTCCAACTACAGAGCCCTTTTTCTCTTTATGTTTACCAGATACTTCAAGCTAAATAAAATTACTCTTTGCACTTGATCTGCCAAAGAACATGCTCAAAAAACTGATAATCAAATTTTCTGGGATATCACAACCCTTTCCCAACATATTGTGGTCACAAACAGCATCTAAGAGGACCTACAATAATTTTTTTCAAAAAATCACTTAGGGTCCCAAATACCCCTTTGAAAGGCAACTTAACTCCAGAGGAATAGGATTTTCAGTGAGATTTAGATTCTTGAGCATTTAATGGCCAGCATGGAAAAAGAAGCTTCTGCTTAGCAGACTTTCAGCCAGCTCCTACTAGTCTTGATGGAAATACATCACCTGTTGGCAATAGCCAGCCTCACTGAGCACTCACTGTCATCTTCATTGGTACAAGACACCTTTGCAAAACAATTTAAAGATGCTTTTCAACTCTGTCTTCAAATCTTTCTTGCTAGGCAAAAGCCAGAAACATTTTCTCCACCTGATTCTTTTTGGGATAATGACTTGGAGGTCCATATCCTTGGCAAGATTTCCTGAATTGCCTGAATTTTCAATAAGACAGATGGTTTTGGAAGAATGTTTTTCAAAACTGGCTTTAGTCCATTTAAAAAGATGGAGATATGTCCCACCTAACGTGGGAACCGCTCTCTAGAGACTCCCAGTTGAGAAAGACTAGGGAAATTTGTCAGCTGCCTGTTTACTTCTGATGCTCTAGGTATAGGACAAATCCAGCCCTAGATCTTACACATGTAGCCTCAAAATACTTAAATAAGCCTAGCGGTACAGACTTATCAAAACAGCTCATCAAATGTTGAAGCCATAGAGCAGGTGTGGTGGGAGAAGGTGCCTACAGTTAAATGGAAAAAGAGACTGGTGATTTCAGTCTTCATCTTTGTCTGTGCCGCCTTTGCTAGTTTCTTTCCCCCTGGACTTTATTTCACCAGAGGAAATGGTGAAACGGTGCTACATGAGGGTCTTCTGGTCTCTGAAGTGGGGAAATCACCTCTTGTTAGAAATAAATGATGATGTTACATTCATTTTGCTGGGGTTGATGCTTAAATAACCACTACAGTTGTTAAAATCTTTTATGTAACATCCCAAGTAAGGAATGCCAAGAATGTCCAAGTGTAAAAATAAGCAAGAAGAAAAGCAAGAAATGCAGGAGGCAGAAAATGATTAAGATCACATCAGTTTTTTTATAAAGGCTGAACACAAGGCATGTAACACAAAGTTACACGAGTGAATTAGCCTTCAGAAGGGCACAGGAGCTATCTGCTGTTTATGGTACAATATGAAACTGCAAAGCCACATTTCGAAGGGAACATTACATAGAGTAATAGAACTCCAGTTGCCCAGTTGATGCTTCTTCTGATATTTCTTTGGTTTGTTTTTTTTCTGTGTATTTTGATTAACCTAGAGAAATGTTGTTGATTTGGAATTGCTACCTTACACCAGGTCCCAAGTATTATTATTTTTTAAGAAGAGCTGTCAGATAAGGAACAAGCTGTCATACAGGAACAAGGCCACCTTGAAGGTCAGCATATTTCAGAAGACATAGAAATTCCCCCTAAACACCTCGGCATCACATCCAACAGTGCGTGACAAGAGTTTCTGGAGGCAGAGTATCACAGAGAGGTGTTTTGTTCCCACCAGGTCTATGACACTTCTTGAAGCAACAGTCAGCCATAACCATTTCCAAATATCAGCTACTGTTGGACATGTGTTTAGGGGAGATGAGAACCCAACAAACCTTTCCCAGAGCACTGCCACTTCAGTATACAAAAAAATCCCAAAGTCTCAAGTGCTTAAAAACATTTTGGTGCAAAACTCCCTTTGAGTGGGCTTTACGAGGAGCTTGGCACCACCCAGGACTGTCCAAGAGCTGCTCTGTACTGCTCCTGCACAGTGACACTGCAAGGAGAGGAAAATCCCACATTCCATAGAGGCATGGATGTGTCATGGATTCACCAAGGAGACAGATAGGTTGTTCCCTTCCTGCCAGTTTTCCAGTTGGGACCAACTGGAAACCCCACTGAGGCTCCACCAGCAGAAGTTCCACCTTGTCTTAGGAGGCAACAGCCAGGAATCTTCACACCATTTCTTTCTTTTTGTTTGGGCAGGCTGCATCAGCGACAGTCCTCACCACACCAGCTTGACTTTATCTCCATACTTAATAAAAAAATACACATCTGCTTGATGATAGCAGCTGGGACAAAAGTACTGGACATTTCGAGTGTGTCTTAATGATGTCTGTGACCTTGAACAATTTGTTGTTTCTTTAGCATGTGCAGAATCTGACCCCAGTTGCATGCTCTAAATCCCTTTACTCTCTTCCCCTTCTTTTCCTGTCCCCAAAACTGCAACAGGATGAAAACAAACAAACAAACAAACAAAAAATCCAAGGAGAACTAGTATTAAATTGTAAGTAGCAACAACTTGGCACTTCATCAGTGTGAACACAGTATTCATAAATCTTTATCACCAGCAGGATTTTTATGTATCTGAAATCCCCTGTACTGCAAATTAGTCCCATTTGAACACTCGGTGCTAATGCCATTACAATCAACCTTATTTGCCAAAGCACACAAGTCCAGAAATCCCTGGACTTGTTACTTTTTCAGTTTAAAAAAATAATCTTGATTCCTAATCTAAATTTTATGGAAAGAAATCTCATTGTAGTTGGAAATTACACCCTTGTAACTCTGAGGAAAATTAAGAGCAGACCACCCTTTGTTTGGGTTGGCAGTGGAGGGCACTTTAACACCTGTGTTATTTTCTTATACCCTAAGAGCAGCCACTCATTCCTTTCCACTCCAACCCAGTATTTTTCACCTCTGCCTCTGCCTGTGGTTGCCACAGAAATTTCAGCGTGGCCAGGGTAACAGAATATATGATTTCTCACAGTTTCCCAGAGACTCTTCTGAAAGAAGGTGATCTTTTTCTTTTGCCCAGCAGAGTAACTTTTAACATGGGGAAAATATTCTGAAAACTTAGCAATGCTGGCAAAAGAAAAAAAAAAAAAAAAAAAAGCTTTCCTGAAGCTCATTATTTTCTTTCCATATTTTTTATCAATCCCACCACCTCTTAATGTTTTGCAACTAGTGCTTTACCAATGAAATCTGGCTTCTAATTTCACTTTCCATTTCTGAAATAGCTTCATTAAAAATTTGTCTTAGCTGACTATAACTACTAAAAAGTTCAGCTCTTCACCAATGGGTTGCTCCAGGAAAAGATGCATAGAAGTCTTGCTTGAGTATGGAGACATAATCTGAGCAGATATCTGCAGCATAGGCTGTCTACTGCTTAAGTGTTGGTGTATGCTTTTTAAACAGGGAATGCAAAAATATACATGCTGAAACTACATAGAAGGCAAGAAAAGGATTAAAAAATGACACAACGCACCATTTACCATCTATTCTGCATAATGTTTGGTGAAGTAAACCATGCAGTGTCATGCAAGAAGCCTTAAAATGGATATTGATCATGGATGGGGTGCAGCCAAAAGAAGAGCTTTGATAACTGAGTGTTTTGCAGCCTCCTGTTGCATTTTAAGAGGGGAATGCAGCCACCCCAGACTGCCAAGGATGCTGTCACGTGTGGGAGATATGTATGGCTCATGAGAACAGGCACAGTTCCTGAAGACAAGAAAATACCTCTTGAAAAACGAGCCATCTTTTACTAGGGGATCTGGCAAGCACAAGCAGAAAGGGTTAAGAAACCCCACTGTCCACTGCGAGCCCAGATCTTGTCCCCTGCTTTTGGGCACTTCTGAAACAGTGATGCAGGTTTATACCATAACCAACACAGTGCTCAGGCAGCTCCAAGTACATCTGTGTAAGTATTTGGTACCCCTCTGAAGTGCAATTTGTCTCCATCATTTTGGGCCTGCTGCTCAGTGACTAACAGCTGCTATGGAAGAAGGGAGAAGACCCAAAGGGCCTTGGCCGCAGCTCACAACCACCGTCCTGACAAACCACCCTTGCACAGGTGGCATGTCGCCCATCCCTGCTGTGGGCATCCCAGCATCCCGCCAACCACCAAACCTCGGCATTGCTTCCTGCTCCTCCTCCCACGGCAGGGAAATGATGGGCAGGCAGTTTCAAAGGAGCTGCCAGCCACTTCCTGGGGATGGCAACTGCACTGCAGCCTACCGCAAGCATCAAAAACGGATGGGTTTCATAGAATCAATCACAGAATAGCAGGGGTTGGAAGGGACCATCAGAAATCATCTAGTCCAACCTCCCTGCCAAAGCAGGTTCACCTAGAGCAGGTTGGACAGGAACACATCCAGGCTGGTTTTGAATTTCTCCAGAGAAGGAGACTCCACAACCTCTCTGAGCAGCCTGTTCCAGTGCTCTGTCACTCTCAAAGTAAAGAAGTTTCCCCTCACGTTGAGATGGAATTTCCTATGTTCCAGCCTGTGCCCATTGTCCCTTGTCCTGTCTGTGGACAGCACTGAAAAGAGAATGGCCCCATCCTCTTGACACCTGCCCTTTAGATCTTTATAAGCATTGATGAGATCCCCCTCAGTCTTCTCTTCTCCAGGCTAAACAGATCTAGGTCTCTCAGCCTTTCCTCATAAGAGATGTGCTCCATTCCTTTGAAGGAATGGTTTCCCTGGCCCCACTGGGATCATCTTCCAGTTCCTCACCACCACTTCTCCCCCTGCCAGGATCGATGGGAAGAGGAGCCCCCACTGGGACTGATCCCTCTGGGCAGTGCCATGCAAAATATAGGACTCCAGGAGGACTAGGTGGTCCCCAGACTGGAACATGGTGGTGGGATGCAGACAGGCATGTGCAACATAGGTCTTTTGATGAATGTGGGCTAGGGAGCATGGAAATGAGCCCAGATCTGCAAGAAGAGGAGAGATCCAGGTCCCAGGTGAAGGCAGCCTGCCAAAGCTGGAGAGACATCCTCACTAATGTCCAAGTGAGATGGCGGAGAGAAGCCCAACTGGAATGGTATGGCAGGGGGCAACGTGGTGGATAGATGAGGGGTTTGGCATGGTCCTAAGGCCCCAGTTGTCACTTAGGGCAGCCTGAGCAGGGCACATCACACATTACTGCTGCTTTCTCCCTTAACCACCCCAACACATCTATCCAGCAGCTCCCCAGGTTGCTGAGCCCCTACCACCCAGGCCAGCAAGGCTGGGTGTCTCTGGGACAGCCTGACCTGGCCGCTGCTCTCAGCCCTGCTCCCACCACCCCAGAGCCTACTGCTTCACAGCACATTTCCCTGCTGTGCTCCAAGGGTCATGTCTTTGGGAAGTATTTTTGCAGCAATAAAGCAGCATTTTCACAGGGCAAAGCTGCATTTTAATGGTAAGTGGAGAGGACTGTTAAAAGCTGCAGCAGGCCCCGTTTGGCGCCAGTCATTGCTTTTTTTTTCCCTCCTCCATATGTACCCCATATGCAAGTACGGCTGAGAAGCTGACATAGAAATTTTTTAAACAGGAGAGAGAGAAATGTCTGAAGCTGCCCTGAGAAGGATGTTCTGTGCTTTTTAACTCTGTCCTTGCAAGAGCTGTGGAGACCTCAAAGGTCTCTTATGTCTGCACTTTTGAATTCTCTCCTTGCAGGTAATTAATAACACGGTTAGCTGTGTTGGGAGAGACTTTTCCACTCATTGGTTTTTGTCTTGTGCTGTGAGCACACCTCCACAGTGGGTATGTCCCAAAAATACCAACCCACTCTCTGCATATGGTTGTGATGGGTCTGGGATGGCAGAGACAGGTTCCTCATCACAGCTTCTCATACAGCCTCTCCACTGCCATGAGTCCAGGGCATCCCACACCAAGCTACTCTTACCCTTAAGAGTTCCTCCTATCACAGAGAAAGGGGTCACCCAGAGCCAAAATCCACCCCTAGGCTAGGTTTTATGACCCATGTTTAACTGCATAAGAGGCACGGACATTCTGTCAACAAAGAAGTCACCCTCACAAGCTCCTTCTTCAGTTTCATCTGAAGAATTCATTGCCCTTGGGTTCACGGGTTGTATGTGGATGGGCTTGCCTGTGTCTTTTGCTCTTTGCTGTTCATTGGCAATATTAAGTACCTTCCCTTCTTCGTATACCCGTATGAAATAGGCCANTGATTCTATGATTCTATGATTCCCTTCTTTGTATACCCATATGAAATAGGCCGTGAAATAAAAGAAAATTAAAAAAAAAGACATGAAATAATCTCTACAGAAGTGTAAACATTCCTTGGACTTCCTCCTTTCAAAGCCATGAAGCCCTCTATGCCCACAGGATTCACCTTCATTTCTTATCCAAAATATACTCTTTGATCAGGCAGCATGAGAAAGGGAAAAAATTCCACATCCTTGCATTTCTTTGTTATAGTTTTCTCATTATTCTGGAGAATTCTTCAGGATTAGGCTAGAGTCCCTGCATGTATCCAAAGTTCTCCTTTTCAGTCTTGTGACTTGTTCATCAAGTCTCCAAATCTGTCTGCTCTGACTCGCTTTGCGCTAATGGTCATGCAGGTAAAGACAGCATTAGCCTTGCTGTGAAAGAGGGTCCTCTCTTCCTTCTTCCTCTCCCATCATTTCCTGCATTGCACTCAGGGTCCTCTCCACTGAGCACTGCCTCGATGGCCCATACACATCCTCACCATATGTTTGCTTCCATGGGCTCAGGGATCTGCTGCTCCTCAAAAGGTGTCCCTGTGGAGAGCCTGCTGCTCAAATGTCCTTACATGAGAGCAGGTGGGGAGAAACCAGTTCTTCTGTGAATCTAAAGAAATGGAAGGTATGTTCCCAAAACTAAATATATCAAGCTTGCCAGGAGCATTTTATACCTGGACAGACCCTATGATGCCATCACCTATTTTTTTAATATTTGTCATGTGTGCATTAGCATAGAGAAGTCAGCAGAAGTCACAGTCTCCCTCCCCCAATTACCTGACCCATATTTACACTCTAGTTTGCTGTATTCTCAAGCTTCTACAACTCCTTTAGTGTGGTCTTGCTAGCAATTTGATATTAGTTGCATTTCAGTAGTGTTCATCACTATCACTGGGCCAGATGCTAACTAGGTAAATCAGGCAAAGCAAGGGCAGATGTAATATTTCCACCCCCCCCACCCCCCCCATTTTACAACGGGGAGTTACAGGGAAATCTTAGCATGCCATTTAAAAGGACCATAACTACAGCATGAAAAGCTCTTTGTAAGCTGCTCAGGCTCTTGGGTGACCACAGTGCCTGTGTTTCCCCCAGCAAACACCCATTTTTTTGATGTTCTGGTCTTTGTTCCCACATGGACCGCATGGTTTGTGACCCTTTGAGTGCTGTACATGACTGAAAAAGGGAGCAGGTTTCCCTGGGCTCCCCACCACCCCTCCCAGCTGGTCCCTAATCACCAAGGATGCTTCTTTCCCCTGACAAAATCACATTCTCCCATTTCCAAGTGCTCCATGGTTGCAGCACCCGGCTCCCAGACATATGTCCATGATGGAGC
This sequence comes from Jacana jacana, assembly GCA_013400555.1. Lineage (NCBI taxonomy): Eukaryota > Metazoa > Chordata > Aves > Charadriiformes > Jacanidae > Jacana > Jacana jacana. The sequence goes on along the minus strand of VZTM01015149.1, from coordinate 83,021 downwards.
CACCTGAGGACCAGTTGCTGCAGCCCTTGTCCTCCTCACAGAAACCTTGAGGAGCAACAGCTGGCTGGCTAATCTCTTCTGCAGTACGTTTCAAAGCATTACCTCCATTGTAATGGCCATGAGGTCCCATAAGTCCTTCCCTGCTTGTTAAAGTGTACTATGAGGATGGAGATGAAGATGTGAGTCCTCTTGGCTTGTTCCTCAGCTAAGAAAAATCTGCATCCTTTTCCATGGGGAGAGGAGAAGGGCTATCAGCCACAGACAAGACCTCCTCTGGAACATCAGGGACCAACCCTCAGCCAACATTGCTTGCTCTCGGCAGTAAGATGGGAGAAGAGGAGCAGATGAGAAAGGAAGATGCATGGCAGACAGTAGAGCAGAGGAGTGATGGGTTTAGGCAGTGGACTGTGAAAAGTAAAGGTATTTTTTACTGGTTTCACTACTGCTTACTGCAAAAGATAATTTTTGAGCCTATTTTGACCTTTGTTAAAATTTCAGTAGAGCAGAAAATAGCACAGTATATGACTCTTACAAAGAGTGAGTTTTCTTTACAAAGATGCTGCACTGTAATAAACACAATGCTTGATGGTACTTAGGTCACTTTTCTGTGGGGAAATTTAGGCAAAATATTAAAAAAATCTATGGCAATTAATATATTTTCTGTAACTTTTAGGAGACATCCTTGAGTGGAGACACAACTCAGCACAATATCCCCCAGGGTAGAAAAAGGTAAGAACTGATATCTTCTATTAAAACCGTTAGGACATTTTCTGCAAAACCTCTTTAAAATGGTCGGTCTTTAGGAGATCCAAATGCCTCTGAGTTTTGTTTTACTGCTTAAAATGTTGTTTTAGAACCCCTTCAGCCCTGTTAATGTATGTCTGCAAGACAATGGAGCTGATACGAATTCACCGTTAATTGGAGAGTGGGTCTTCGTGTGTACCAGACTAAGTGATTTACTTTCAAAGCGCTGTTATTATGGTTGTAGACTGCATTTGGTTGCTTGGAAACCATCCTTATCGATGATTCAAGTTTTCTCCTGATAGCACGGTGAATGGATAACACCTTTCTTTTTCTCTCAGTAGTTTTCAGGAGAAACTGTTTTAGAAAAACCGCTGCAAAAGGCAGCATCCCTCCATGGATGGACAATAGTACAGTTGATTTAGGCCTAAGAGGTATGTTTTTCCAAAGGAGTGAAAATTATTTTAGAAACCAGTATTTGGCAGTGTGATGCTCACAGACCTATTGTTTCAGCTGGGGAAAGAGGAAGAAAAAAACTTTCCCATCAAGTGGGAAGACATATCTGACAACCAGTCTATCTAACAAGCAACAAATGCTAAGAAGAAGGTCTCTGTAATGTTTCATTAAAACCACAGACACATTACCAATGTGGACTTTAGGCTGCAACTCATTAGTAAATGAATTCTATCTGTGACAGCCTTGTCAAACCCAAGCTTTACTGATTACATTTGGCTTTTAGGCAGTAATCCCCAGGGAAAGTGATTTATTTCAGCACTTGATGAGTTACTCCATTGATGGTGGTGATAATGACATTATCTTGACATAGGTTAGCATTTATAGGCCTCTTGGAAGGAGTGAGAGTTCAAGGGGGATTTAAATGAAGACAGGAGGGAAGCCAAGCACAACGGTGGTGTAAGGACAGTTAGAAATGTTTGGAAAGTGCAGCCCACCTGTAATAGTGAAGTATTTTTACAAAGCTGGGTGAATGGTTCTCTCAACACCTTTTACAGAGTGTGCTGAGATGAAATGACACCTGGTTAGACAGCAAGCCTTCAGCAGAGGAGGGGCACAGGCTTCCCCCCACCCTCCCTCCTCTCCCAGACCAGTCCCCTGCTGTCATACAGGGGCTCAGCAAACCTTCGTCTCCTCTCATCTCACAGATAAACAGAGGGCTGCAGCAGTGAAACTCTTCCCTTCCTGACAGGGAAATTTTTTCCAGGTGTGGTAAGGAAATTAGGTTGAATGTGTAATTACCAGGGCACAAAGATATGCAAAACCAGAGAGAGGTACAAACAAGCAGAGTACCAAGTTAGGATGCTGTAAAGGGTTGAAATGGGGTGTCCATGGCTAAGGCTAAGGTCTACATACTCTTCAGTATGCAACAAAGAGAGAAAGTGAAGAGGGACGGATCAGAGCAGCCAGTGACTCTGACTCCCCTTTAGACAATTCTTTTTAATTCCACTCTCCCTGGATCAACAGAGAGACATTGAGGGTCCTCAAAATCAATGGAATATGCCCTTGAAATTCAGGCACTAATCCTACCAAAGGAATTAATGTTGCAACTTCACACATCTGCCATAGCAATTCATGCAATACAGACCTGGTGGCCCAGACAGTAAGTTCCCGTCTTAACTAGCAAGACATGGAACAGGAGATGCAGGAGAAATCAGAGCCACCTTTGAGATGCCTCTGATATAGGTACCACAGGTAAGATTGCTCCACAAGAACCCAAGTCCTGCCAGTCTGAGCTCTGAAGACACTCTTTGCAATGCAAGGGACAGACAATACCTGAGCCCAGGCAAGGCCAGAAACCAAGGCTGTCCTAGCAACAGCTGTTTGGAAACCCCTTAGTTTGGCAAGCCTTTTCCAGCTTAGGAGAAATCAAACAAGGAACTGCAGACACTTGACAGCAGTTTAGCAAATGTAGTGTAGCTATTAAGGTTTCTGTTGTCACCCAGCTGGCCTAGCAAGGTTGTGTCTGTACATATGTGCGCCATGGCCATAAAATGAGAACCCTAGTGCATTTGGGGATGGATGCATTCATAGTCACTAAGACAACATCACGCTCTCAATTCTGCTGATCCTTCTGTATATAAAATATCGCCAAAATCGTACTCGGTGGCAGCAGCATCTGTGGGCCTTGTGCAAATTCAGGAGAAGGTTTTAAGTCTGCTAGAATTGTTCTGTCAATTTGCATTCAAGAATATGTCTCTTGAAGTGCAATGAACATGTGCCATGACATACTGGTCCAGCATTGCCCTAGCTGTAACAGAGAAAGCAAGAACAGCTTATCTTTTTCAGTAATTAACTCTAATCTGAAAAGACGTATTGACTAATTGCAAGAATAAAGGCTATTACACCTCCAAGAAATTACATTTAATCTGCTTCTTTTTTCAGCTTCAGTGTTAAACTGGACCATGAAGTCGTTTCTGTTGCAAGTCAGAAGCATGATATGATTAAACAGCAAATCTACGGGTTTGAGGCAATAATACCTTTTAATATCCAAGCCACATCACATCAAGTGAGTTTGAGATAGGACCCATAAAACTCAATTACAGTTTTCAGGAGGGTGTTTAAACCGTAGCAAATGGCTGGATTTCACGTAAACGTATTTTCTTATTTAGGGAAAAAGGGGGAGAATATGAGGCTAGTACAGGCTGTGTACAGTCACAAGAGGCTGTTTCAAAATAAAAAAATCTACATGCTAAGTCTTTTACAGGACCAGAGTCATACATATGGTAAAAGGAGAGGAGAGGACTTCAGTTAGCCAAATGACCATGGTTGCTGTAAATTGTAACAAATTGTTAGCTCAAAGCAATTGTGAATGAAGAGGAACTCCACAGGAACTGCAGGAGGAGATGAGACACTGGAACAGGTTGCCCAGAGACGTTGTGGATGCCCCATCCCTGGAAGTGTTCAAGGCCAGGCTGGATGGGGTTTTGAGCAACCTGCTCTACTGGGAGGTGTCCCTGTCCATGGCAGGGGGGTTGGGACTCAACGGTCTTTAAGGTTGCTTCCAACTCTAACCATTCTATGATTCTAAGAACTGACGAGATGTTTCCTTTGATCCACCTGGCTCTGGCTGGTATAGGGGACAGTGTATGAGCAAACCTCTGCAGGGCACCAGCTCCTGAGTTCCCAGGAATCTTGTCTAGAGAACAGCTCAGCTTGTGAGCTGAGTGTTGTGTGTGAATTAAAACAAAAACTATAAGGCTAAATGAAGTGAATTGTTGAGCCATACAGCTAAATTACCAAATAAAGCAGAGAATAATACTTTTCACCATGTAGCCACATTAATTTCCATACACACCAGTGAGTTTTGAAAACAACGTGGGTCAGAGCCACCGGCAATACATGGCTGCTGTGCCATTCCAAATGGCCTGTCTGTGCTGAGGACAATGCAAAATATGATTTTATTAACCTTTCATTCTAATTTCATGGCACTCGGCAGTGTTTGTGACTGTGCACAATGACAGGCACCAGTCCAGAGCCTGTGCTGGCACAAGCTGGGTTTGTTCCATTGACCCCAGCAGAGCTGCGCTGATTTACGCCAGCTGAAATCTGACCCGTAATTTCTGCTTTGGAAGGATTAAGCTTAATGACTTCTTTATGTTAGACCCACAGCGTGGGGATATCACAGCATCACAAACCCGAGGGTACCCAGCTCTCCCCTCTGCTGTAGTAAACATCCCCATTCAAGACATCTCACAGCCAACCGCCTGGTGAGAAGCAGAAATGATGCTGTAGCACCAGACCCATTGATGGGTTGGGTTGGCCAAGATGGGTTACCCACTAGGGCTTTCAGAGCTGAGAAGGGCAACGGGGGGCTCCCAATGCCCACCCACATGGGTACAGTTTCCAGGACCAGTCCCACTAGGCAGCCTCCGAAACCAAGATCTCCTGTGGAGGGAAGAAGGGTTTGACTCCTCCAAAGGGTCCTCCTTGTGCTTGGTTGGAGACACCCTTGGGGTGCCCATGCCCTGGCACTGCTGGAGAAGGTTGAGTGTGGGGACCACGTCTGCCTTGCAACACCGCACGTTTTGTCTGTCACCACTCCATACATGTCACCTTGCTGCTCACTGTCTCTGCCTCCTTGGGTTTCTGCTGCTAAATTACCTTTCTTGAAAGCTAGCACAGAGGCAGACTCATGCATAACTGCAGGTTTTGCAGTATGCCCTGAAAGTTGCCAAATCCTGGACCAATAGGGAAACAGAGAGCTCCTCCCAGGGGATGATTTTAACCCCTAGGTCCTGCTACCTGGACAGTGCTCCTGTTTGCTATGGCCCATGGGCAGTGAGACTGATGGAGGCCCTCTGAGGATGTCAGAAGCCAAATCATCTTGGACTTTAGAGGTTAAAACACAAGCACCTTAGATTTCTTCCCTCTGCCAGCATCAAGCAGTGGCCTGCCCAGTTCCCCAGCATGATCCATCACCCATGGGAAGCGCTGCTGAATGGGGACACATTGCCACACTGCAGTTTGATGAATGCTTATAAGCAGCATCTTACATAGAGCCCATTGTAGTGATGGTGCCTCAGGGCTGTGTCCTTTCTTTCCAAGCAGAAGAGGTTGAAGGCGTGCATGGAAACTATTTCTCACTGGGCACATTGATGCAAAGGAATCCAACAGCCTTTTTCCCCCGTGCTTCTCAGCCTGCACCCCCTCACTCACCCTCCTCTCAGCCTTCTGGTTTAAGTAGCTATTAGGACTGTTTAGGGCCCCTGCTGGTGAGCAATTTGCAGTAGCGGGACTATTTTTCTGGCCCACAGTTAAACAGGTTCCCTGGTGATAGAGCTACAGAGCAGAACGGGAAGAACATGCAACACAAAAACGCATGGCATCCTCCATGTGCAACCCAAGACAAGGCAGCATGCCAGGGAAAACCTGGCTCTGACAAAAGTCAATGGTCACCCACTCCAACAGCATCAGGATTTTGCCTCAAATTACTATTTTATTTTATTTTTTTCCATATGGAACTGAGTAACCTGTTAGGTGATGAATGGTGACTGGGTCTGTTTGGCAAAGCACAGGTGGGAATGTCACGATGCCTGCCTTCCATGCGGGCACAAAGCAACGGCTTGGGTATAAGCCTTCAAAAATCTCCTGCTGCTAAGCTGTACCTTTATGGAGTTGATTTCACTGTGCCCCTTCACTTGAAGACTTGCTGAAACACAGCTGTTAACCCTAAGGTATATCTCCTTACATCTCTGAAGGGAATACAACTGGTTCATTAATTTTGCCGTTTCATCTGGGAAAGATCAAATCTGGAAACTTTTTCTTTCTTTTTTTTTTTTTTTTTAAAATGTTCTCCTTAACTCGGTAATTACACTGTCTGTGAGAAAACAGAGCAGAAAGGAAATTGCTTCTAAAGGACAGGGTAATAAACGTGTCACGTATATCACTTAGCTGGGTTGTGTTTATTATTAACTCGGAATGGGAGAAGACTTGAGCCGCGGCACGGGAGCACGACGGACTGGTGTTCCCGGGAGCGCGCTTCCAGACTGCGCCGATTACCCCACGCTTGCACCTTGGGGACCCAGCCTGTGCAGCGCAGATCATTAGCCAAGGGAAGGGACCTGGGAATCCTGTCGCTTCATGCCTTTCTTCACACTTCAGCAGCAAGGAATTCCCTCACATTTCCCTCTTTGTTAATTTCCACTAACGGAGGATCCGCCTAATTTTAAATAAACCGGTACGTACTGAGAATAACTAACTCCTCTGACTTCACATTAATGCCAGCCAGCAGGGATGAAAATCTGCCTTGCAGTGCCTCCTCCTTGGCAGTCCTCAGCTTCATGAACTTCAGCCGGGATTAACTGAACCTGTGGAGATGAACCCAAAGATGGTGGCTCGATGTTGAATCCCAGGCAGGACTTCCAAGGAAGTGGATGAGAAGTCCTAGGAAAAGTCTCATACATTTAAGCATAACCAAAATCTCACCTCTATCTCTAAAGAGCGTGTGTATTTAGAATAGATTTGCTATCCTGCTGCGTTAGATCATTGTCAAGCTGTGAAACAGAGTTACATCTGTTAAACAAGCAGCTACTTAATCTGGGTTTACTCCTCCTTTGCATAAGTGGAATGCCAAAAAGAAGCTCCTTTGTGTTGTTGAATCTGGCTAAAGTCTGCCCAGATTTTTCTGTTGGAATAATTTCCTTTACAAAAGGTCCACAGGTAGGCAACCAAATAGCCAGTACAGGTTGGCTTTTGGCTAAAAAAGACCTAGAAAAATGGTTTGGGCGCTTGGTTGTGTTTTGGAGTTCCTTTGTTTTTAGCAAAACCTGGAGTAGCTCTGCTTGGGGGAGTGAAAGTGATGTGGCTACAGCAGGGGTCCCAGGGCTTTGATACTGGGGAGAGATAGGAACGACTTCTCCGTGGTGCATGCTGGCACCTGGAAGACATTGAAATATGCCATTCAGATTTAGGGAGGACATTCAGATCACCTGATTTTGGGTCATTTCAAGGAGGTGAGTGCTTGGTGAGGAAATAGAGGCTCTGGTGGGGGCTGGGTCACAGCGATGTCCAGATCAAACGGATCCAGCTTAGTTCTCCGTGGCCAGTCCCCAGGCGAATACCAGATAACAATCAAAAAGAAGCACACGCATATCCACAGCTCCTTCCCTCTGACACGAAGTACATTTCTCAGGGCACATATTTTGAAAGATGTACTTTGGCCTTTGTTTTTTTCAGGAAATTAAAAAGATGGCATCCACTCCCAAAAACTGCTTCTGCCTAATTTAAGTTAATAAGCTCCACCAAGACAGCAATCACTCTCCTGTTTGGCTGCTGCCTCTACTCATTATGTGTGTGTGTGTTATTGTTATTTATCAGTAATCTCCTTGGAGCTATACAATGACACAAGATTAAGACATTTGCAGCTCCCAGAGCTTGCTGTACCAAACACAAACAAATGATCAGCAAGAGCCATAACAACTAAGCTACTGATCTGAGCCAACCTCTCATCTGTGGTCGGGGATTCGAGGAATCAAAAAGTGGCTTGTCAGACTGTCAGGACCTCAAGTTTTTATTTGATCCATCAGAAAAAGTGGATACTTTGGCTAAGGCACATTCAATGCACATTCTTTCGAGGATGCTAGGATTTTACACACACACACGGCATCGGTTTCAAAGTATTGAAGGGGTGATTAGCCCTTATTTTCCTACTTTATTGGCAACAGTGAATCATGGGGATAAACAGAATATATGCAATGGTGCAAAAAAAAATAAAAGCACATTCCTGAGTTAAGAAAATGAACTGCAGAGCAAAGACCACAGTGCAATTACACGAGCTTATTCACTGATGGAAATAAGTGCTGTGGCAGGCAATTATTCCCAGATCTCACCATGCAAGAAAGGCAAACTGCTTGCTGGAGAGCATTCATGAGAGTCAGATGATGGAGGGAAAGGCCAGGAAGACAAGAAGGAAAGCTTTCACATCCCTTTTTCAAGCTGTCACATGAACGAAATGCCTGCAGTAACAGTGAATGTGAACAGGGGAATGTTCGCAAACTGCCAAAACATCCCTTGGTGGGGTGGAGAGAGGAGAGAGAAGAAAATTATCATGAAACAAAACAGTAAGAGAATTGTTGCCATTTCATATTATTTTTGTTGTTCAGAGCTGAGTGAAGAGAAATGAGTCGTGCCCATCCGGTTTGTGCCACCATGATGCGACTACATGAACTTCATGAACTTCTCAGGTGCTGCTCTTGAGGGGCAACTCCATGCAGTTGCTGTGACTATATTCCTTGAGTATTTAATGGCAACCAGGAGGAACTAGTCACAGTAAGAGCAGAGTCAATAACAGTCTTGGACTTGACTCACCACCACACGAGAATAATAGCAGTGCTAAAAGCATGTGCTCTGAGCCCCGTCCCAGCTGTAAAATCACCTGGGCTTGCTCAGAAATTCTACTAGTTCCAATGGCATGTGCACAACACCACATGTGCTTACAGGCTTCTACTGTTCACTGTTCAGCCCTGAGTTAGCAGCTTGGTGGTTATAGGACCACTAGATGATGTCATCTTCCCTAGATTACAGGCAGATACCAGCCCCTTGGAGGGTCCAGACTAGCCCTTCTCTCCTCTTGATCATAAAGGGGACCCAAAACATATGTTTTTCTACCAGAGATGCCTGAATGAGGTGTTCAAAGCTGGGTGGGGTGGCTCTGGACCTGCAAGCCCACATACAGCTGTCCCAAGGCTCAGGCAAGCACACCCATTCCTGTGGGCACAGCAGCTCCATTAGTCCAGGGAGTTGCTCAGGATGAAGTGATGCTGCAGAGAAAGCTCCTCAGGAAACGCAGCCACTTGGGTGTAAGAAAGCAGGTCCTGCTATCTATAGATAACAGGCTGAAAAACAGGAAATGGAGGTCAGGAGTAGACAGCCTGTTCTCACAACGGCAGCGTGATAGCAGTGACCTTCCACAGGGGTCTGCACAGCGACCTCGGCTCAGTATCTTTGTAAATGGCCTGGAAAAGGGGAGAGGTGAGAGAGTTTACCACTGATAAGAAGTTATCTGAGGACAAGGACAATCTGTGAGAACTGCAGACAGGGCGAGTGGTCAAAAGGCAAATGAAATTCAACACACACAACTGCAAAACTAGGTATCTGGATGGGGAAAAGAGAGTCCTAGACTCACACAGGACTACACAGACCACTGCTGGTCAAGAGCTGAGTCCTGTGTTTAGTGTCCACCAAATCATGGACTCAGCAGCAGTCAAGAAAGCAAGTCAAGCACTAACAACCTGCAGGAAGGGTACAGATCCCAGAGGCTGTCATAGATCTGACATCACAAGCCCTGCACTCCTTCCTCCCTAAACATCTGGCCACAAACACTGTGCTGGAGGCAAAACCAGCTCTGTCAGACACAGTGTCACCTCAGTCTGCATCCAGGACAGGAGTTCTCTGCACCACACAGCATCAGGACACAGACTTTGTAGAAATCACAGAAATGATAAAGGTTGGAAAGATCATCTCGTTCAACCACCCTCCTGTCACCAATACTAGCCACTAAGCCTACTAAATCATGTCTTGTAGCACCTCATCCTGACGTTTCTTGAACACTGCCAGGGATGGTGACTCTACCACCTCCCTGGACAGGCCATTCCAGAGCCTGACCACTCTTGGGGAGAAAAAGTTTTTCCTGACATCTAATCTAAATCTCCCCTGGTGCAACTTGTGGCCATTCCCTTGAGTCCTATCATTAGTTATCTGGGAGAGGAGGCCAACCCCCTCCTCTTCACAACCTCCCTTCAGGAAGTTGTAGAGTGCAATGAGGTCCCCTCTGAGCTTTCTCTTCTCTAGACTAGACATTCCCAGCTATCTCAGCCATTCCTCATAAGACTTGTGCTCCAGACCCCTCACCAGTTTTGTTGCCCTTCTCTGGACACGTTCCAGGGCCTTGATGTCTTTCTTGTAGTGAGGGGCCCAAAACTGAACACAGTACTGGAGGTGGGGCCCCACCAGAGCTGAGTACAGGGGCATGATCACCTCCCTGCTCCTGCTGGCTACACTATTCCCAATGCAGGCCAGGATGCCTTCCTTTCTCCATGCCCAGTAAAATGAGAAGATATGCAAATAATAGGAAAATGAGGCTCCTATGACTTTCTACAAAGATAGCACAGTCCCAATCAATGACTGAAGTTCTTCCCAGCCCTCAACAATGGGGTATGAAATGTAACTAACCACAGCAAACACCAGAATACAGACCTTGGGAAGGTCCATTGGGTTGTGTGTTGTCAGCTGAAAGTTAGCTTCAAAAACATGTAGCAATATGTTTATGGCTTTCAAGTTGGTAATAGCAATGTACTTTGGCTACGGCAGCTATGCCGTGGGACACTCTCTCTCTTTGGCCACAAGTAGTTGTACTTTTATGACATAGGTCTTGTGGCAGGTCTGCTGCAAGCAGCTGGACCTTTTGCCATGTGTTTTCCTTGCTACAGCTTGAAATAATTCGTGGGGATGTGTTATATCCTGAAAGCTGAGACAGCCCCGGACCAAAGGAGCCGGAGAGCTGCCTGCACTCTCATTTCAAGAACCAGTCGGTGCATCACAAGCAGGCAAGTTACACCAAAACACTCATGTTTCAAGTCCCGGATTTCTCCCCCAGAAGAAAGCTTATACTCAAAGGGCTCAAACTAAGCGGTGTTCAGCAGTGGGTGATAACGTGCATCACAAGAGGAAAGGAGTCTTTGCTTTCATATCAGATAGCATCCTCACTGCTGCCCCAGGGACAGCAAGGGATGGGGCAACAGGGAGAGCTGGTGGGGGACACACAGGGAGGGTACAGGGGACAGATGTGTAGGCTTGGTGAGACATGTATTAGGGTCCATTGGAGACATGCAGGGAGTTTGGTGGGATGTGTGGAGGGGTGGGGAGCATGCATGGCACACAGGGACACTGATGAAGGTGCAGAGGAAGATGCAGGATACATGGAGGGGTGCCTGGGGAGGCACAGGAGACACATTAGGGTGAAGGGAGACACATGGGGTGTGGTGAGACACAGGGGAGCATGGCAGGACATGTAGAAAAGCATTGATGGACAGATGTGGGAGGACAGCAGGACACATGTGGGGAGGTAGTGGGATGTAGGGGCACAGTAGGACAAAAGGGCCCATGGTTGGGAGCATGTGAGAGCATGGGGAGTTGTAGGGCTGTGGGAGCCAGGCATGGTGGGCCGTGGTGTGACACAGGTGGTGTGAATTACAGGAGTTGCACAGTGAGGACACACTGGGGATTGAAGAGAGGTGCACGAGGCTTCTCTGGGCTGGTGTGCCCATCTCCCATGGGGCCCCACATGTGTCCCAGTGCCATAGCCTTCGGTGGGCCAAGGGCCTTAGGGGATGCACACCATCTGGGGGCCAGAGGAGTGAGTATGAGCAGCTCCAACTGCATTCCCCCACATAAAAAATAATATGTGTGATAGAATTATACACACAACCCCCCCCCCCATATATAACAGATATGTATATGATGAGATGTGTGTATATACTTAAAATTAATTCATATATATATAAAGATATATATATATATATGAAAAAAGAAAGCAATGGTGGTCAAAGAGAGGATGACAAGGGAAAACCACAGTGAAACCCCCACCCTGTGGTGGGGAAAGGCAGCCCAGCCCTGGTAAGGCGATGCTGAGGAGGGGTGAGGTAGGAGTTGGGAGGTGTGGGAGTGATAGTGGGGTTCTTGGGCAGACACCTCAGGTATGTTCCCCTGAGGCTCAGAGCAGACAGGGTTTCTTTTTTTCACGGCATCCTCTTTGAAAGGGAGGTAAAAAACCCCTGCCTGTTCATTGAAAGCTGTGCATCTGCCCCAGTGAAACCAGTAGAGGAAGTGTAAGACCCCACCCTGCAAACAAACCACACGTGAGTGTGTACATATGTCTCTATATAGAGACGGCTCAGGGTCGTAGTGGCCTTGTGGCCAAAGGGTGCTGAAATCTCCCCTTTGCAGCCATGCCTGGGCTGTTCCCTGGGCTCTGACACTGGCATTGCTGCACCAGCGGCAGGTTCACCAGCCACCAACACTGCCCACTAGCCTTTGAGCTGATTAAGCTGACAATAGCCAAAAGCTGGCTTATGAAGGAGGGGTTTTCATTTAAGCCTAGTCTGTCTTTAGTTAAAACTCATTTACAACTCTTGCTTGGTCTAAATTCACCAACAAAAGGAGGTAGGTGGAAAGAGAAGTACAGATGCATTCCTTTCCTTTTGCTCCATCATAGAATCACAGAATGGTTAGAGATGGAAGGGACCTTAAAGATCATTGAATTCCAAGCCCCCTGCCATGGCCAGGGACACCTTCCACTAGAGCAGGTGGTTCAAAGCCCCATCCAGCCTGGCCTTAAACACTTCCAGGGGAGGGGCATCCACAGCTTCTCTGGGCAACCTGTTCCAGTTTCTCACCACCCTCACAGGAAAGAGTTTCTTTCTGGCATCTAGTCTAAATATCCCCTTTTTCAATTAAATCTGTTACCCCTTGTCCTGTCACTACACTTCCTGACAAAGAGTCCCTCTCCAGCTCTCCTGTAGGCTCCCTTCAGATACTGGAAGGCTGCTACAAGGTCTCTCCAGAGCCTTCACTTCTCCAGGCTGAACACGCCCAGCTCTCTCAGCCTGTCTCCATCCCAGCAGTGCATCTTCCCTGGGAAAGAAGGGGGTGATTTCCTGGTGTCCCAAGGTGGGAGGAGGGAGACCTATAGCTGGACTTTTGGGTGGGCAGGAGCTGAACAACCCACTCCACTTTGGCAGTGGGACTACCCTTCAGCTACATTTGGCCATAATCCAGCTTTACTGTTGAATCACCCTCCGAAGATGAACTGTAAAAGAAAATATATTACGGCTCTTGATGTTTTCCAGTCCTTAAGAAAAACTGGTATATTTGCTTTTCTTCTTCTTCAAAAAAAAATATTTCAAAGTCAACTATTACAAGCTTATTTAAAACACAGTGTTTCTACAGCCCAATGCCTTTCTGATAACAAGAAGTGAGGGTTTGGATGGATTTTAAAGGTTTTTTTTTCATGTTCACTTTAAATCAAGTCAATCTGTTTTTCTCTTTTGCTCCTGCCACTCCATGTGGGAAGCAGCGTTTATGCTTGGAGAGCCCATGACTACCACTTACCGCTCGTGGCATGCACAGCCTGGGATGCTCAGTTGCTGCTCCAGTGCCTCCTCTGCTCACAGTCCCACACGGCTCCAGGTCTCTCCCCTCAGGTCAAGGGGATGCTCCTGCTGAGTTGTGTTATGCCAGTTGGTGGGATGTTGCACTTTCTGCCCCAAAATAGTGTTTGAAGCTTGGCTGTCATGTTTGGCACAGAGGAGGGATATTGCCCGGGTTGGGAGAGGGAGCTGATGTGGATAAGGTCCCTCAGGTTGATTGCTCTGAACCTTTTTCTGCTCGGTGGCTGCCTTGGGGATGGGGTGCAGCTGCCAAAAGCTCCCCTGGGGCAAGTGGGGACCTACCCCAGGATCTACCTCCATGGTGCAAGTACCCAGGGAAGAAGACGGGGCTGTCAGAAGACACGAACAACATTAACATTAAAAAGGAAAAGGAAAAAAAAGTGAGCCAAAGTAGAAATTCAGTTACTTTTCAGAGCCAGGAGGAAGGAGTCAGCCTGTTACACGGCCTTTACTCCACCACTTCTAAGCTTTACCCACTGAACAAGTCTAATGAGTAATTATCAGTAGATGTCAGCTGTTATTTCAGTCCTGGCGACATCTGCGTTTAGGGGACATCTGTTTATCTGTGCAGTTGTAAGTGCTATAGTTAACATAGTGGTGTTTAATTTTTTTATTTATTTTTTTTTAAATAGTCAACCCATTCCGTGACTACTGTGCTAGCCATACACATGAAAATGAAGACCAGGGGTCCAAAATTACTATAAATTAATGAACTTCTCCTTTCCATGTTCTTCCCCAGGCCCAGAGCTCTGTCTATCACTGCTTCATTGTACTGACTTGAAATAAGCTGAATAGAAGTTGCAATATCTTAGCACATTTCACATAACAATATTCCTGGCACAGGCTGAAAAACATCTATCTTAACAGGACTGGAGGGAGGGGAGCAATGATTTACCTGGTTGTTGGGAGGAGGTGCCTGTATCAATAGCGACTGAGGCTTCTCAACAAGACCAAAAGAAGAAACCTCTCGGGAGAGAAATGCTACCCCGCTGCTGAAGTTTTCAGATCTCAGAACATCCTCTGTTTCATTTGCAGCTCCTCTGTGGCTAAATACTGTTTTCCAATTACTATATTGTGTTGCTTTTATTCTTTTTCCGTTGGGCTCCTTACCCTTTCTTCGAAGCAACATAACCACATAGTGAACTGTTTTTGAGGAGCGTTTGCGCTTTGAGGTTAGAAGCTGAAACCACAGAGTTCCTTATCTTGTCTTTCTGCAACTGTTTTTGAGCTCACCGGGCAAAAAAAAAGAGCAAAGCGCTAACAACCGAGATCTTTTTCCCCTCTCCCCACCCATATTTTCAAGGCCACAGGAGGAGAAGTTCCCTATAGGACCCAGCTGCTGTCTTTCCCTGGTTTTGTTGCCTGCGAACCAGGTATGAACGTGCTTCCAAAGGGTGGGCAGGAAGGGGAGGCAGGGGGCTGAACTGGAAGGTGGAAAGCAGTCACCAGCCTGGCATGGTTCCCCTAGAAACTTGTCTTTGTGGCTTAGGAAAAAGCTCTGGAAAATGCAAAAAAGTTCATTTTGCTACCTTTCCACCCCATAATGTTCACTGTTCATTATTTAACTGCTGCTGAGTTTTGCAAACAAATGTGTCTGGATGCTTAAGTTGGTGGGAATCTTACTCAGTACCTGGGCAGTGTTAGGGTGCTGGCTGGTGTCTTTTCTCATGGGCTGCAGGTTGGCATCTGGTGTGGGAGGGTAGCAACTACCACTGCTGCTATCTGAAATAGCTTTAGTAACCCTCAAGAAAAGACCTTTGGATAAGCCCAGGTGACACAATCTGTTCTTGTGGTTTGATTTTAGGTTACAAGCTTATTAGAGGCTTCTGACTGGGACTAATTGGGCCACCTTTCCAGGCAGTGATGGGGCTCCTGGGGGTTCTGTGAGTGTCTGGTCCCCTGTGCTTCACCATGCTCCAGAGGGACCTAGATGCCTTTCAAACCCACTCAAGCTTTCACAAGCCTTGGAGTGCACTTTGAAGGCATTTGTTTTGCACAAGCTCCTGTAGACATACTCTATACATCTCAACATGATGTTTTTAAATCAAAACAAGAAGGCTGGTATGAAGAATTTTGTAAGGCTACCTCCCAGAATTGTACCAGTTCAGCAAAGTCTAGGTTTGGTACTTAGTCATGATCGTTAAGAACAGCCCTACTTGGGCTTCAGTGGCTTTTTGATATGGGAACAAAGAAAACAAACGAAAAAAAAAACCCAAACAAAAAGAGAAACAACTTCTCAGACACATCTGATATGTTATTGTTATCTCCAAATAGTTGTTCCTTGCCATGACAAGCTACTCAGTTGTTTCAAGCATCCTTGGGCAAACAGCATGAAGGCTGTTTCCTGAGCTCCAGCCCCACGTGTTCATCTTATCAAACCAGCCCCGTAGGAACAAACGGCACAAAATCTGCCCCAGAGCTCCCGGAACACCAGGAGGCAGAGGAGGAGGAGAAGAAGGCAGTGAGTGCAGGGGATGGAGCATGTTGTGACCAAGAGCAAGTCAACAGCACACAGCTGACTAGGTACCCTCATCTCTTGAAGCTCACAGCTGGATTAAGGAGGTGACATGATGATTCTAGTGGTGAATGATTGCCTTGATTGATGGATTGATTTCTGAGTAAAAACATTTGTAGCATTGAACGCTGAGCAGCGTTCATTATTTGCACTCAGCCGTCAGCAAATTACATTGGAAATATCGCCTGAGAAGCAGAACTAGTTTCATTATCCGGAGTCTCATCTTGAAAACACAGTGCTGATAATGACCTGGGTTTAGTGCTGGCTCTCAGAAACTCCAACGTTGTTCTTGAATAAGACAGCCAATGTTTAAGCAAACACTTCCCGCTGGCAGAAGCCATTTCCGAATCACTTACTGAGCTCAACCAGAGCCCAGACAGCTTCATCTCAGAGGGTGACTTCTCCTCACCACCAGCCCTTAGCTCAAAGTCTGACCTGAACCCTGCTCCTCCTTCAAGCTTCAGACTCCTCAAAGTAACGCCCTGCCTTCATTTCTGTTGGCACTTGTCACTAAAGCTGTATCCCTTCTTCTCAGGAAGAGTCCTTAGTGACCCCAGGAGTTACTTGCACAGGTTTGTGACTGCTTTTTATGTGGTTGAGATAGTTTTTGTACATCTTTCCTAAACAGCAGAGGTCAAAAACAGAAACAACACCTCAGGTTGGCCTCTATAGCTTTTATGCGTAAACCCTTTTTCTGATGGAACCAGCCATCGTTTCACTTCCCAGTGCTTTTCCCTGCAACCCTCTGGCTTTTAGCCTAATACTTGCCTTGCTGGTAACTTGCTCCCCATCCCAATCCCAGGGGCTTAGCAGGGGGTTGGATTCACAGCTCCAGGGTCCCAGCAATGGGGGCGATTGCAGGGTTTGACAGCATTGCCTTCCCACCCCACATGACCAGCCACCTTCCCAAATGGAGACTCCTCACATTTGACGTTATGTCACATTGGAAAGTACATGTTCTTGATACCTACTTCATCTCCAAGACAGAGCAAGGACTGATATCTCTTGGACATGAGGATGCAGTGCCATTCTTCCCCTCTTTCTTCATTAATTTTAGAATCATAGAATCCTTTGGTTGGAAGAGACCCTTGGGATCATCGAGTCCAACCATCAGCCCTAAATTTTCTTCTACAGCCAGTGGCACCCACCAGCACCTAAGGTGGATGCTGCTCAGCTCCACCAGAGCTCAGTGGCCAGAGGGGATAGGAAGATAGGAGACCAAATGGAACCTCATGGTGATGGTGTGAGTGGACTAGAGGTGTACCTCCTCTGGGGCATCCTGATGTGCAGCATCCTTGCCCAAGCACGAGCCCAGGCACTGCTGTGGGTCAGCATGGGGGCAACATGTCCCTTCCAGAGGCAACATAATCCTGCTCAGGTCTAGCTAATTGTTAAATATCTACAAATGAAACCTGTATATCCCACTCAAGAGTTAAATTAAGGTTTGCAAAGTGCTTGGGAGTGAAGGGCATCCCGTGGATGCACAACATCACTGCTGCTGAAGGTGTCCTCATCTCTGCACAGCAGTGGGAGACTAGAGGACATTTCCACGAACTGGAGCTGGTTAAGAAACCCAGTGACTTTTCACTTTCCGTATTATTTTTGTTTTGTTTCGCTAATTCGTCTGTTGCACAAAAGGAGGGATTGACAGGCCTTGCAGCATGAATCAGGGGTTGAGAAGCATCCTTCTCCTCCCTAGATGCTCGCAGAAGTTGCAGCACGGTTGGGTGCTGTGGGAGGCAGATCCCTCAGCCAGTATCCGCTCTTCTCCCAGCTTCTCCCCACTTCACCCTTAGTGGGTCAGGGGCAGAGCTGATGCAATTGCCTTTATCAATCTTCAGGGGACATTTCCCCATCCAATTCTGTCCACGTACCCGCTGTGTGTCTCTGAGAGCACCCAAAATCCGGTGCTGGCCACAGGCCTGTGTGCGGAGGTGAGCTCAGCCCTCTGGCCCCACTGGAGCCTGAAAGCATCCCCCTGTGTGCCCTCCTTGCCTTGGCCTGTCTCGCTCCCTTTCTCTGCTTTATTTCCTGTGACAAATTTGTCATGCCGGGTCTATGGAAAGCAGCTGGAAGGGTTTCATGCCTGCAGTGTTTTTCTCCTCCTTTATCCCCCCTCAGCAGGCTTGGATCTATTCAAATCACCACTTTTTTTTTTTTTTTTTTTCTTTTATTTCTTCTTTTCAGTGCAGCTTCCTACAATTTTAGCTTTTTGGCTGATTTGGGGCTTGAAATCTGTCTTTCCTCTTCCCTAACGCTTCCTCCTGCAGTAACCCTTGGTGCACCATGGGCCTTGCTTTCTGCAAGAACATGGAGGTGTGTTATGAAGAGCACAGTGGAAAATTGATGCCTTTTCAGCTGGAGGGCTCCCATCAGCCCCAAATTAACCCTATTAACATCCCAAGGGCCATGGGGACATTGGCTGCTTCACCCTACGGATGCAGACACGCAAGGGGAGAATACGGGGGTGCTGTTCCTACGGCATCTATGCAGCTCCTCACCCTTCCATGGGGTTTTCCTGGAAAAAGTGGTTGCAATCCCTGTGTTAGAGTCACCAGGACATGAGGTCTGCCTCCCCCCCAGCCCTCCTTGTGTGTTTAGGATTTGTTGTGAAGTTACCAGCACCTGCTGTGGGTGACAGTGGATCTCTGAAGCCACCAGTGTAAAAACCATCCTGGTGCCCCAGTTGGACATCGTTGTCTTTCAATGCCCCACTGCCCATCTCCTTTCTCTCTTTGGCTTTTTTTCTAACACTACAGGCAACATCCTACAGAGCCACATATAAGGAATCCCACAGTGAAAAGTTTTCAGGGCACACTGCAAGCTGTGCTGGTTCCATCCTGCAGATGGGTAAGGTGAGTAGATGCCTGACATCTTGGCACACTTTGGAGGATCATGTCCCTAGGGACAGTCGTGGAGCTCAGCCACCTTGTGTCACAGCTGCCTCTGCTGATAGAGCAGCTGTGCCTCGGGCTTGGAAACCCCCAGTTTTGATGGTATAAATGCAAACACATTTCTGGCCATCTCGTGTCTTTTGGGGAGTTGCCACAGTCAGATTCAGGGAAGGCCAGCAGTCAGCTGCTCTCCCATTTGGCAGATGCCTGTGCAGGTGGGAGCCCGTACTGGGACACCAGTATGATGCTCCACCACCAGCCAGCCATGCTGTCGGCAGTGGTCCAGATCTTGTGGGACGCAGATGCCCACAAGCTCAGCTGTTGCTGTATCAGCAGCGATGGTTTCCCATTACTAGACAATAGCTAAAAAAGGGCAGGATGAGTTATCGGAAGGGAATGGGGGCTCCCTCACTGGGCTTTCACCAACCTACCTGATGGCAGGGAGCTGCAAAAGGAAAGGACAATTTTAACCATATTGATAAGCTGGCCCAGAGCTCGCCTGCTGATTTCCCTCCACTCTCACCAGGGTGTATTTGCGTGATGACTGTGTGCGTGTTTGTTTCTGTATGCCGTGTGTATACTCTCATACAATCCTCTTTGAGGCTGGAACTTTTAAATATATCATTAGGAGTACAAACGGATGCTTACGTGCAACAGTGTGACAGTGGTACCCACTTCCCAAATAGCCAGTGCCTGATATCTTGAGTCAGATTCCTGGAAGAGATCCCCAGGTACCACAGCTAACCATCTCAAGTTTATGCTGCAGACCAGGCACCTCTATTGGGTTTCACTTCTGTTTAAGAAATGTATTCACCAAAAACATGCTTTTGCTCATGTAGAATTTTCTTTTGGACACTAAACAAGCCAACAGCAACAATTCAAGAGTCATCCTTGTTGGACTGGTCAACCTCCGCTCTCTTTTTGAACAAGGAGGGTGTCCCCAGTTCACAGCCCTGTCAACTCCGCACCCCCATCGTGGTGGCACCATGCAGGAGAGGCTCAGCACCTGGCAGTCCCAGAATGGTAAAAAATGAATGGCAAAGGAAAGACAACCACAAAAAAAACCCCAAAACAAACAAATCACTCTGTAGAATTACACAGAATCACAGAATGTCAGGGATTGGAAGGGACCTTGAAAGATCATCTAGTCCAATCCCCCTGCTCTTTCTTAGTTTAGCTTCACTTTTTCTCTGTGTTTTTTGTTGGTTTTGTTGGCTTTTTTTTTTCATATAATTTCATGGCATTTCATTAGTGCTGCATATTATATAGGAACATCTTACTACTTTTTTATTCTGTTTCATTTGAAAACTATTAAAACCATCTGCCACTTAGTAAACACTAACATATTTTCTTTTCTAGATCAAAGTGTCTCCTGTCTGTGTTGTAATGGAAGTTTGACATTATGTTTTTTTACAAGACAAGCGGGAGACACTTTGATCAGGTGCCAAACTGTTTCACTACAACAAACAGGCGACACTCTGAGCTCAAAATGATAAGATGTTATTATGCGCTGTGACGATTTCACGACATGTCAGCTGCAATGTTAAAAAACCCCACCCTACATAACATATAACATTCAGAATATCAGTGTGAAATTCCAGATTATTTTTTTTTTTTAAAATGAACAATTTATGAGTTGAAAGCATCCCTCTTCTATTTTTCGCTACAAAACGGTACCCTTTTTTTGGCATCTTTTGAATATCTTTTGTAATCCTTTTCATTTCAACAACTGTGTATCCTCTGTCAAAAACACTCCATTGAAAAAATTCTGATGGAGTTGGCTTGAAAAGCTTCTCTTGAAAGCCTTTTTCATACACAAAAGATTATTGTCCCTGTCAGAGAACAAAAGAATCACCTGCTGGCTTTTTTGTCCTTCCTAAATAAATTAATTGCTCGATGATTGTTTCATCCCTGCTTCTCAAACACGCTGCTCCCCGCTGCTCCAAACAGCCCCCCGTACGTTGGCCTTTTATCCTGGGATGCAGGATGCCTCCACAGAGAGCCCCTGGCTTTCCAATAACACAAATGCTGCAGCTACACGCTGGGGAAACAAAACACATGTGTTGTCATTTCTGTCTTAATTTGCATGCTGAAGAGAAGGGCTCTCCCATAGTCATCTACGGCAAGCATCAAAGAGGGGCTGGCCACCAGTGTGTAGGCGCTGGGAGCTGCAGGTGGGGCAGGTGAAGGCAACCAGCCCCTCTCCCACTCCTTAAAAGCTGGTCTACTCCTGCTTTGTCAAGAAAAGCTATCCCAGCTTTCCAGGTAGACAGCCATGGCCGAGAAAGGGTTAGTTGTCTCCAAAGGGCATGGCAGCTGGAGGGGATGTCCACAGCCCAGAATAATTGGTAGCAGAAGGGCAGTGGCATGCATGAGGGGGTGGCTGTCTCACTAGCAGGGAAAGGTGGGCACTCATCATTTGAAACTTGCAATTTACCTCACCCTAGAAGAGGTGAGAAACTTCAGGGGGCAACAGATTAGTTCTCTACAATGGTTAGAAAGGAATCAAAAAGGATTGTAGAAACCAGACAAAAGATGGATCAAAGAAAAGTTTGATTGAGTATTAGAGGGGAAAAAAGCATGACAAAAACTGGAAGGGGTTGACCAGAGAGGCTGTGGGACTTTTGTCCTTGGAGGTTTCCAAAACTCAGCTGGACATGGCTTGAGGGACCTGATATAAAGCCAAAATTAGCCATGCTTTGAGGCAGGGGGTTGGATCAGATGACCTCCACAGATCCCTCAAAGGTTCAGACATTCTGCATCCATGTTATGACATCCCTACAATTAATGTGGGATGAATATCAGCTCAGGAGACATCAAGTCTCACATTTCCCTGAACCTGGTCTCACATCCTTACCCACAGCCAACTGCATCAATGACACTTGCTGTGTCGGTGGTGGTGCAGATCAACATCTCCTATGCCTGTGATGTGCTATTGGAGGCACAGCACTCAACCCTTACAAAAGAAAGTCCTTGGCTTCCCAGATAATTTAATTTCAAAACATGTGTTGGAACCAGTCTGGGGTTGAAGGACATGTTTCACTTCAACCCAAGGTCAGGAGGAGACCCCAGGCAGCGCCAGTCTGCAAGCGTTTCGGCACAGGGAGTTGTTTGCAGCAATACAGCCACATGCTGGTGCACTGTCAACACACAGAGCACATCCTTGCGCAGCCCAGGCCACCCCACACCAGGGTTTTGTGTCAGCATGCACAGTAAAAACAGATGCCAAGCGCGGGCCACTTCACGTTTAGGTCGGCTTCCCTCCCTTGATGGGTCAGGTCAGCGGGTGTCACTGCACCGAGTATGACTTTCCAGCATCGGTGCAGCAAAGGCTGCTCAAGAAACTATTAAGTTTTAGCTCATCTTCTCCCCTTTTAAACACAAGCTGTTTAGAAACAAAAGCCGTAAGATTGCGTACGTTTTGTCATTTCAACCCAGTGGTAAGTATTTGAATGTGCAATAAATCATTATTGAAGAAAAGGCCAGAAATACAGGGCCTGAGAGGCTAAAGGGTGCATTGAGCCTTGCAAACCAACCAAGAGGAGTGTCAGCTGTTTAATTGCCTAGGGTTCCCCAAAAATTCACAGCTTTCATGTTTTTCTTCCTGAATGATGGCATTCAGGATGTGTCAGCACAAGGTTAAGTCTTACCTTTCCAGTTTTATCCTGGAAAGATGAGAATTCAGAGTTTTCTCCCCTTTGAGAAGAGGACCTGCTTTCCACAAGTTGTGTGTTTATTATTACTGGTTGCCTGTTAGCACCTCTTCCCCTTTTCTCACCTTCCCTAGGCAAAAATCAAAGCCTTTCCTAGCACCTGTGATGCTTCAGTACCTCAGAAGCCAGCAATTAGCTTGTGCCAGTCCTCCAGGCTGGATGACCCAGCTGACCACACGGCCCAGCACACTTCCCCAAGGGCTTCCCTCCTCACCAAAACAAGGAATCCACCAGGATGTGGCAATCAGAACTCCCAAAGAGCCCATCTCTTCCCAAAAGGAGATATTATGAAGCTGTGGCCTAAATACAACAGTTGTTTGCCAAGAAGTCAGAAACATGTACAAAAATCTCCCCTCTGGCCTAGTGCAAGGACCACCTGGTGCCCAGGAGCAGATAACAACCACATAGCACCATGAGCTTGTCAGATTGCAGGAGTCTCCATCAGCCATGCCCATTCATCTCAGTTGAAGAAGGACTTTGATTTGAGCTCACAAAAGAGGTAGGGGTGATGCACACTAGGATAAACAGAGTTCATGGGCCACAGCAGAGACCCTTGGAGAAGTGCAGCACAGCCTTCAGTTGTCACATTTGAGACCTCACATGTGTGTGCTTGGCAGCTACCACCATGTCGGTACTATCTGTGCAGCAGCCAGCACATACCCCACCCTTTGCCAGCAGGAGGAATTTGAAGATTGCTAAGGGTACCATGTTGAACGTGCACCACACGTGAACAGTCTCCAGGTCCCAAATGTGTCATTTAAACACCTTTTTGTAAGATGTTCATGCCTCTCCCAGCACCAAAGACACTTCTGGAAGGACTCATCTATTATCCCGCTGCCCCTCTTCGAAGTGCCTTGCCCCCCCCTGAAGTAAACAGTGCTGGAAACCCTTCCTATTTACCCGCTCCAGCAAAACCCTTTGGTGTAACCTTGTCAGGATGCATCTGCCGGAGCGGCAACGTACTGTATGTTCTGCCTCTCTCTTTGCACGGGTCAAGGAAACAGGCTGCCTACACAGCCATCTTCCAGATGGAGCAGTCCCATCCGCACCCAGACCTTTGCCAGCACTTGCCAGACTTAGCGCTGTACGTGAGAAACGCCTTACATGTAATTATAGGGCTGCGGTGTTCTGCTTCATTGTCTGTCTGACAGCAGAATACAGCTGTGGAAGGAATTGCCCTTTTGGAAACCTCCCCATCCACAGGTTTTAGGGCAGGCAAGAGGAACCAAATCTCCAAACAGGCTCATGAAAGACAGATGGTTTCATGGGAGCTAGGGGAGAAAAGGGTTGAACTTCTTTGAACTTCGTGTCCCTGCTCATGGGAGGGAGGTTGGAACAAGACGATCTTTAAGGTCCCTTCCAACCTAAACCATTCTATGATTCTGTTTTTTAAAAGATTCTCTCCTTTTCTCTATGCTCCTGAGGTAGTTCTGCAGAGATGACAGCACACGCAGGGGACTGGAGATGGGACCATTACTGCAGCCGGTTATTTTTGTTGGAAATGGCCCTTGCCATTTTTCATCTGGTTGATTTGGCCAGCAGTTTCTGGAGAACAAAAAAGTCAGTGCTTTCTCTCGACCCTTCATTGCAAAATGCAACCTGAGCATTAGGAAAAGTGTTGTCAGAGGGTTCCCATTCCTCAGAACTGCCCTTGTCATTGGGGCTACTGTGAGAAAACGCTGAGGGTGTCCATCTCACCAGGCACAAAAGGACAGTAGCCCCAGCTGCCTGGACATGGTCCATGAGAGTCCCTTCCCCAAAGAACAGAGCAGTTGGTGCTGCCCAGTGCCCATGTTGCAGATACTATAACAAAAGCACTCTGGAGAGTTTTTTTGGGGTGGATGAACAAACACCATTGCTTCTGGAGGAAAAGGGAAGTCTAATTTTGAGAGGCTCAGTACAGCTACAGCCTTGATAGAACCCCAAGTTGAATGCTGCTTCTCCTCACCTGTTTGCACGGCTAAAAGCGAGCAGGCATTTGCCTTCTCCATGTTTGTAAACAAGGTTGCAACCTGTATCCCAGCCTTAAGGAACCAATTGCACCACTTTTGATGATCCAAAACAATGTCATGATTTGTTCCCTCTCCAAAAGCAATTAGAATTTCAGCTTGATTAGTTGCATATAATAAAAATCACTAGACAAAATACTGTGGGTATGAAAATGCTCCCTAATAAAGAAATTGATAAAAGGTAATTAAGATTAAAGATCCAACATCCACTTAAACATTTTGAAACTGTGACACATCATGAAAAAAACTTTGGCTGCACTTTGGGAATTGGGAAGACTGATCTTGTGCTTCTGTTTAACCCCAAACCCTTAAGTAATTAATTTCAAGGCACTGTAACACCAAAGGCAGCTTGTGCTACTCTCAGAGCACAGGAGCAAAGCACAGCAACTTTGCTCCAACATGATTTCAGAGCTGTCAAAGCATCCAAAGACATCCTAGGTTAGGCCCAAATAAGTCATTTAATCTTAAGAAATAATTTTGGGATTTTTTTCCCTTGTATTTCTTTTCTGATTTCTGGCTCAATGTAGCACCTCCTTGTTAATATTTTCAGCTCTTTTCTGCAGAAACTGCAGGCTAGAAGCTGACTCATTCTTAATAGAAGGTACGAGTCTCATAGGAGCAGCACAGTTTCAGGAGCTCATACTTTAATGGGAACATCAAATCTATCTGGCTTTATGATAAGGTCATCAGAAACCAGCAATATTGAAGGTGTATCCTGGGTGTGCTTCTAACATGGATCTCAGCCAATCTGTGCACATATGTGTCTGTACTGACAGTGCCAATTAGCCTTGTTGGCAAACTTTGGAGTTAAGTATAGCTAGAAATGGAGCTGTGTGAAAATTTAGACCAAAAGTTTTATTTTTTTTTCCTTTTTTAAGAAGAAAAAGGATTTTGATGTCTGAGTTTTCATGCTTCCATTAGCAGTTAGACATGCTTCCATTTAAACCTTATCTCAGCTGGGTTGGCCTCAGCCCTGCCAGGATGACATCCTCCTCAGAGAAAGAGAAAGCAAAACTTTGCACAGAAATGAAAAGTGAGCCATTTAATGATGTCATGTCTTATGAAAACCAAATAAAATCAATGTTAATATGGAACACCAATACCCAAAGTCCTCTCCTTTTCTGAAAGCAGAGAATTGTTTCGTTTAAGTACCCAAGTGGGCTGGCAAAGGTGGTGAAGGTGAGGAGACAAGGTCTGTGGAGGACAGCATTTTAGCCACGTGAGGCTATTTGAAACTTCAAGGGAGAGGACTTGCAGAGGACCTCACCGCTCTGAGCGTCAGGCAAGACATCCAGATCAGAAAACTCCAGGTCTGAAGTGATGCCCTAGGGCTAACAGCATGGATCGTGGCCAGTGCTGGGCTCTAGGCATGCTGCTATGCTGGGGGGAAAGCATGAGCACTGGGGATGCCTGGGGAGATAAACTAGAAAGGGATAACTGGGGAACAACTGCTCTTGCAGAGAGAGCAAAAGGGTGGAAATGAATTTAAACACATGCCTGGAGGACATGTCCAAAGGCAGCTCCAGAGCATGGTGTCAGGCTGCAACCTCTGCTTAGGGGAGTCCCTAAATTGTTGGCTGCTGGAAGGTGAGAAGGCAGTCAGGAACACAGGTGGCTCCACACCTTCCCTCCTGTGTCTGCTGCTGTCCACAGCCAGTTGGAGGTGTGCAGCCAGCAGGGCTGGGTCAGTCCTCACTGGCAGCCCAGGCAAGGATGTTAGGGATGGACAACACATTGAGTTGCTTAGTTTACACAGAGCAGAAAGCACCACTTTAAGTGTAGCAACACCATTAGCACAGTACTTACCCCACCTTGAACCCTGCATCCAGCTCTGGAGTCCTCAGCACAGGACAGATACAGATTTGTTGGAGCAGGTCTAGTGGAGAGCCATGAAGATGATCAGAGGACTGGAGCGCCTCTCCTATAAGGACAGGCTGAGAGAGTTGGAATTATTCTGAGAGGAGAGAGAAGGGGAGAGGGGAGAAAAGAGAGAAGGCTCTGGGAATACCTCATTGTGGCCTTTCAAGTACTTAAAGGAGGTTTATAAGAAAGGTGGGGACAGACTTTTTAGCAAGGGGTAGTGGCTTTAAACTAACAGAAGGAAGAATTAAACTAGATATGAGGAAGAAATGTTTCGTGATGAGAGTGGTGAGACACTGGCACAGGTTGCCCAGAGAGATGGAAGATGCTCCATTCCTGAAAACATTTAAGGTCAGACTGGACAGGGCTCTGAGCAACCTGGTCTACAGTTGAGGATCTCCCTGCCCATGGCAGGAGGATTGAATTAGATGACCTTTAAAAGTCCTGTCCAACCCAAACCATTCTATGATTCTATGATTATGCTGGATTGATTAAGAGTAACAGCCACTGCTGTTCATAGTAGTAGTGAACCTCCACTGTGTTCACAGTAGGAGGTTCTGTGACCCCAGCAAGGGGCTTGCTCTCTAGCAGAAACCCCCACCTTTAAGAACTGCATTTTTAGGGGACAGTAATTTGGCAGCAGCTTTTAATGGACAAGTTAGCAGGTAGAGTTCCAGTATCAGGTGTAGTATTTTTATGCCAGGTACTTCATTAAGTGGTGTGTTTTCCACTCATGCCCCGGGTCCTGCTGCATGTGCTTGGTGGGGTGGGAGCTGGAATGCTGATGAGTTGTCAGGCTGTACTGGAGTGGGGTAAGATTTTCAGGACCGGAGCCACCAAAAAACACCACAGGCAGAATTGCTCTCACCTTCTGCAGAGTGTTTTTGGTTTATCTTCATTGCTCGTTCTTCTTGATTAATTCAAATGCCTACCTTAAGTTTATCTTGAGAAAGGCAAAGGATCTAACCATCCTGTAAACCAGAGACTGCAGACACAAGAGCTTTCTCCTCTCTAAATTACTGATAGCCAATACCTATATTTTCACATCCTCAAAATGAAACTTTTTTAAAGAAAGGGGCATTTACCACTGAAGCAGCTGACTCATGCTGAAATGCAGAGTTGTGATGCGAGTCAATTTTACCTCCAGGCTGACTGCAAGCAGCCACACTGAGATGAAAGAGTGCCTTGGTCCAACCAGAGTGTTTTCCCCTGGGCTATGGGCTGAAAGCCCTCACCCGATGTTGCCTGGTCTTACAGGCCCTCCACCTCCCAAACCAACAGGCTCAGCATGGATGTCCCAGAGAGCCTGGGCAAATAAATCTGCTTTGCCAAAACGCAGAGGGCCCAGGTGTGAGCTTAAGCACTGCAGGTGTTGAGGATGCTCCAGTAGAAGAATATCCCCAAACCTCCTCTGCTGGCGACCCTTTGAAACAGGTAAGGGCCCACACTAGACCTCCCTTCCCCTGTAAGATTCCACTTCATTTATTACAAACTTATTAATAATTTCAGTATTGGGAGAGAGGGGCACTCTTCAAACTTTTTCAAATTTCCCCTGCTCTGTGTGTGGTTCATTGTGTCAGCTGGACCCAGGTATCTGCTCCCAGACTTCACAGGCTAACAAGGCCACCAAAGCAGCCCAGGGCTGGAGTAAAAGTCACTGCCCAGCTCTGATACTTCCAAATCAACATCGGCATCCAATAGGTCACATCAAAATATGGCCTCTCCCACTGCCTCCCTCTAACCTGGATCTACCTGAGCATCCCCAGCCCTGACTTATTTCTGTCTTATCGTTGGTTGAAGCTGCTTCAGTTTGCTCCACCTGCCCTGGCATTACAGATACTGCTGCTCCTTAGAAAGCCCGAGTGCATTTATGGCATTTAAGGAGTAAATTGGTGTAATTGCCTTCTGAGCAAACAGGCTGTCCTGGCTCAGATTCTCTTCACTAACCCGTTAATGGGGAGGTGCTGCTCATGAAGAGCATGACTGACTGTGATCCACCCCCATTGCTTGCTGGATTTAAAGTTAAAGCTGATGGAGATGGGGAGAAAGGCTTGGGGACTGTTTCCTGCACCGCTTACAAGTACTTGAACTTCCATCCTCCTCTCACCTCCCCCTGACAGAGCTGAAGCACTTTTATTGCCACTGCTGAGGTGGGTCCCTTGCGAAGAGCAGGTGGAGAAAGCCCATGGCTGCAGGGTGCTTACCAAGGCTTTGCTGAGTCCTGCGCTCAGAGGGTATGGACAGGTACAACACCCTGACCCATCGGGGTTGTACTCTGCTCCCTGAAGGCAGGAAAGCTTGCAGAGAGCTGCAAGACACATCCACTCCCTGCGCTCACCTTCAGTCTTCACTTCTCTTGGGGTTTGGGGTTTCGTCAGCTGCATACTTTCTACAAAGAAGCCCACACAAACCTCTCTTCTGACTGCTTTCACTTGTGATTTTGCAAGTCTTTATAATCAGTTCTTAGAAACGCTTTAAGCAAGACCACTAAAGCACTTTATAACATCCTTCTGGAGCACTTTTAAACAAGGCTGTACTATGTGTCAGGGACCAGCCTGGCGTCACTTGGAGGTCACCTTTACTTCTAAGGCCATGGAATTATTTCCAAAGAAGTGTTTCCCACAGAGGCCTGGTGGTCTGGCTTGACCAGAAGGTGTTTGGATCTTGCCCCTGTAACTTCATAGAATTATAGAATTGTCTAGGTTGGAAGGGACCTTTCAGATCACTGAGTTCAATCATCAGCCCCACACAGACCAAAACATCACTAAACCATGCCCCCAAGCACTATGTCTACCTGTCTTTTAAATGCTTCCAAGGATGCCGATTCCACCACTTCCCTGGGCCACCTCTTCCAGTGTTTCATTGTAGAAATTTTTCCTAATATTCAATCTAAACCTCCCCTGGTGCAACTTGAGATCACTTTACTGTGAGCAAGAACCATGTCCCTGGAAGCGGCTGGCACCAGGGGATATGCGTTCACAGCACTGGAGACTGCAAAGTCTGTGGAAATAAAGAAGTCAGGCTTCTTTTGGAAGAGACAGTGCCATTGATTCATCATGCTTTCATGCCCATGCAAAAGATGCAACGATTTACCCTTGGAGCTCCTTTAGATCTTCTTCATCCTACCTCCCAAGGCAGAAAGATGCTACTCGGCATCAACTGTCACAAAGCAGATAGTGGTGGCTGTGGAAGCAATGCTAGGTTTCTAGCTTCTCTCCTGCTTTGCAAGGAAGAAGAAATAAGCTGCTACCGGCCTCCTATGCGTTTCAAGCATCTGCAAGCTCTGGCTGTGCCACTGCAGGGCCAGTGGGGCAGGAGGGGGACGAGCGGTGGCAGGAGGCAGAGGTGGTAGAGCAGAGCGGGCCCTGCAGCCCTGGCGAGTCCAGGGGGCAGAGGGCACAGTGTTCTGGCAGGGGCTGGTTTTGAGGAGATCATGAGTTTAAGCACATATCTAATTGAATTGCAGATGTCTTTCCTGATGGCTATCTGGTAGCAAAGCTTTGATTAAAGCAGCAGCGGAGAGGCAGAACAGGCTGGTTCCCAGTAATAAAACTAATGGAAGGAAGAATGACCATTTACCACAGCCTTCACGGGGAGCATAATGCAAGCAGATACTTCAAAACTAGATTTTGGGGGCAGATCTGAGAGCTCAGCACAGATACCCAGCTTCCAGCTCCTAAAGATACTGGATGTATGTTGGACTGGAAAGCAGCTGACAGTAATTTAAATAATCCACAAATAAGCTCATCCCCCTCCCTTCCCATGACTCCCTGATGAACAACAGACCTGCTCTCCTCTCGGATGGCCATAGACTTTTGCTCTGCTTGACTTTGTTTTTCAAAAGGCTGACACATTTTATTCACAGGGGCCTTTTGTTACTTCCAGCATTCAGGTGGATTTGCCCTGAGCTCGCACTTGCCAGATCTCAACTTCTCACCCTCTTACAGTGCCTTTCGAGCTCCGGAGAGGGAGAACTTGAACTGTTTTCAGTCCACCCAAACTAAGAGACTGTAAGTTGGGAGTGCTGTGACCTTTTCTTCTTTTTTTTTTTTTTTTCCTTTTGCGCCTGTAGCCACTTTCTCATGACGCCTTGAACTGCATCCAATATATGTTACCACATACACAACCCTGAAAAGCCACCCCCACCCGACGCAGCTGAAGAATCATAGTTAAGCTTCAAGATGACCTAAGAACCTGGCTTAGCACAGGATAAGAATAAGGCTTTTGAGAACTGTTTTCCCTTATCTTCAGCTGGCTGTTACACTGTACCCGTTGTGCTAGGTTTTGGGGGCTTCTTGGCCACGTCCCACCCAAGCTAGAATCATAGAATCATATAGGTTGGAAAAGACCCTTGGGATCATCAAGTCCAACCATCAGCCCTACTCTACAAGTTCTCCCCTACACCGTATCCCTCAACACCACATCTAAATTACTCTTAAACACAGTCACAGCTTGTCTCTTGGCCCAGCACAACTCTCCTGAGGGGCATCTCAATAAACATCCACCACTTGGGACTTAAGTTTCAAGGAAAGCCACCACAGTTTTGCCCATTTTCCCTGTTGAACTGCTGCCCTTTTCCGATGTATTTACAATGTGAGGAAGTTAGTTTATTCCTGGTTTGGCTTTTAACCTCATTGTTGAGCTTGGCTTTCCTCCTGTTGGAAACTGGACCCCGGCACAGGAGGGCAGTTGCCAGTGTCTGCTGGAAACTCCTTGCCATGGGATTTTTTCAAGCACACCACTTGTTGGCCTCGCTCAGCACACACTAAATGCAGTCAGAAGAGTCTGCTTACTCATTGCAGGAAAAGGATTGGGGCAGCGGCAGGTGATGTGTGTTGTGGGTTGCTTCATTGGGGTGTTGTTTTTTTTTTTCAGAGTATCCCCAAAAAAGTGTTTCAAACACCTCAGCTCCTTCCAGACTTCCCAGGAGTTCCCTCCTGCAGCCACCTTCCATTTCATTTCACGCCTCTGAAGTTACACTGAGCAGCAAATGCGTGGAATTGGGCTGATTTCCAGTTTAGGCAAAGCCTTGGATTTGTAACTCGTTTCAGGTTCACCCCAGCAGAAAACTCTCCAGAAAGCTAAAACGCATAATCCCAAAGACAGAGGAGAAAAGGATGAAATAATGCAACGGCTGGAAGATGCTGAACGGTTACTAAAGCACTCAAGACACTTAACGAGAGGTTTTGCAAATGGCATGTATTAAACTGAACAAGTACGCTTTCAGTCAGCAGGCTCGAGTACTGCTATTTCACTCTGCAAGAAATAAATAATAATTAAAATTCTTTGTATTGAGATTAATACATTCAACTGTAGCTACAGAAACCCAGGGTGGCAGTTCCCAAATAGCCACGCTGGGTTCTTTCTCCAGTTGAAAGACAGGAAGTTGCCTCCCAGGCACTGATTTATTCCATGAGAATTAGGGAGAGGCATCTCTAAGGCACTTGCATTTACTCCACTGCTGCTGGGAGGTTCTGTCTGGGTGCTCTCTGGACAGTTTTCAGGCATATAATGGAAGGATTTTTTTCCCTTCCCCAAGTATTTACGGAGCCCTCAAAATTTGGATGACCTGGACTTGCCTTAGAATTATTTGCCAAAAAATTATTGGGTTAAAAAACAAACCCAAAAAGCCATGGGGGGGGTGGGAGGGGAATAGCTACTTGGTCTCTGTGATCATTTGCTTCGATCAGTTTATCATGTTGCTATTAAAAATAAAGTGTGCAGCTAAATGTCAACAAGAAGTTAAATGACAAACAGCTTGAATATAGCCTGAAGAGCTACCGAATTGGAGATATGCAGGGAATAAAAAGCCTGACATATAAAAGGCAGATTGCATTTAATTTGATTCTCGCTGGGGATGAAAGCCTGAGCATCTCAAAGTTTGTACAAAGAAAAATTTGGGTGACAAAAAGACAACGCTCTTGACTACTGATAACGCTTGATTTAAAGGGCTCTGGAAAAACGCTTTGCATAACACAAAAATCAAAACAATTCAATTCCAGAAGTATTACGACACAACTGACTGGAACATCTACTCTTGGTCTGGGTCGCCGGTGCAGTTTTAGTCAATTTGAATTCGCTTCATGGAGGGAGGCTGCAGTTTTGATAGAGCTGGTGCTAAAATCATCCCTCTCAGCAACAAAAACGCTGCTCTGCCTAACTTGAGCAATTAATAAACTGCTCCAAAAAGCCAGCTCATTAGTTTTAAAGCTATTTGGTACCTAAGACTAAACGATCAGGTTTGCCAACGTTGAAGTGCGCTGTACTAAAATTATCATACTATTACTCAACCAAAACCCTTCAGACTTCCAGATACTGTATTAAAGAACAGTTACCAAATAAAAAAATAATAACAATAATCTTGGATGTAGAATACGCTCAGGGTGTTCTTCAAACAAAATAAAAGAAATAAACTGAGAGGTCAATTTCTTTTTTGAAACAAAACATAATTCTTTGCAAGTTTTGGTCAGTGAAGTGGGTGAAAAAGCCAATCTGCATCTTCAGATTGACTTTTTTATATACTCAATGTTACGGCCTGGAAGTGCTAAAGAGACATTAGAAATATAAAGGCAACTGGAGACAATTAAGCCACTTAAAAAGCACCAAAATTAGCATTCCTTTTGTAACATCCAAATAATTCAAGTGCTGTTCTGCCACAAAGGCTATCATCAATTTCTAATTTTAGCTTAATCCATGGGAGAGGAAAAAGAAAAAAAAAAGGCATCTCCCATTGCTTTCTGGCATTTCCTCATGAAGAACACTCCTAAGTTACACACCAATATCTCAAGAACACAAACTACGAATTAAAGTTCACACCCCCACAGAGACACACTCATGCCTGCACTTTGATGTACTAATTCCAATAAAGGGAACGCAGTGATACAGCTAAGCGCTGCCAGGGCTGCTGCAGGGCCAGTACCCAAAAGCAGGAAGTTTAGCTATAAATCACTCAAAAGATAAAAAAAAAAGAAAAGGTGATCTGCCTTGCCTTTGAACCCTCAGCCTTCTCGCTTCCCCTGCTACACTCGACTGCTCTCGGTAACATGAAGTTCCACAAGAACGTTATCTCCTGATCTTGATTACATGCAGGTAAAGCAGTCACAGAAGATCCTATGAATTAACCCACATTAATTCCTCGTATTCAAATTTTAGGACTCCCCTTTCAGGGTCAAAGAACTGTCCCACTACTCAAAAGCGCTGACCATTTCGGCTCGTTAATCACAAATGCTTTGAGGAACAGAGATTCACATCCTCAGCACCCCGGCAAACACAATCCACTCCGAAGCCACCAACTCCTTTTCTGACCCGGCTGCAGGGGCAGAAAACCTGTCTCCAACCACGCTGTCTCCAGCCATCCACCTAGAAATCCACGGGGTTAGATTCAGTGGGGCGTTAATCATCATTGGGGTGTTGGACAGAGATTTTTCAAACCGGAGGTTTTTATCTTTTACCTTCGCACAGAACTGCAAATCCTCCCCGACGATTTCAGGAGGCGGCAGAGTGAAAACTACACACCGAGTTTGCACAACTTATTTCACGAGGTTTTTCACCTGTGGGGGTGAAAGTGAGAAAATTCTAAGGAGGTAAGAGAATTCAGCCTGGTCTCATCACTGGAGGCTTTGGAGAGATGGTGGTGCTACAGCTGACCTGCTGGGGAAGCTGTGATGCTCCTTGCCTTTGTCACCCTGAATTAAGGGTGTCCGGAGCTGCTGCCAGCATGGGACAACCAGGGCAAGGGTGCAGTCTGTCCCCAGAGAACAACTCTTGCATGAGATTTATACATTCTTGGTTGACCATACAGATGCCTGTGCTCCTGCTCATCTAGTACTCAATGCACAGAAGGCACACAAAACTCCTGACCCTACAGGACTGGACCAAACCAAGGAGCTTTGCTAAGTCAAGCCCCCCGCACCTCCCTCCTTCAGCCCACTACACCCTCACTGTTAGTTTTCAGGAACTGGGAAAGGGGAGCTGCGCTTTCAGCTGAAACTCAGGCCCTAGAGCCAACAGGGCAGGATCTGGCCTCCTGACCTCACCGCTCGTGTCAAAGCGCGTTGCTACATGTTGAAAGGGACTGCAGTTCACATTAGGACAATATACAAACAGTGATTTATCAACATTGTATGCTTTATTGAAAGTTGACAAGTGCAACAGTTAAATACATTGACGTGTTACAACTGTTTAGAGAACATGCACAAAAACATATGCATACTACTATACAGATCATATGCAAAAAATCCATATTGGGAAATCCAATTATTTTTTTTCCTCCTGGGTTTGTTTTTTGTTTTTTGTTTTTTTTTTTCTTTTAAATTCTTTGCTAGCAGAGTTTGATAATTTTTGGAGTGGTTTTTCCTGTCTTGAACCAAACTACAATGAACAAAGATTTACTTCAAGATAATCAGCAGCCAGGGAACTTCAGAAGTTACACAAACAGCATAAATCTGCCAAATTCTGAACAGTTGCGTAGGTGCATTCTTATTTATGTAGCTTAAAAAAAAAAAAAAAAAAAAAAAAAAAAAAAAAAAAAAAAAAAGACTTTCCAAACTTCTTCAGATCAGCCAATGAAACAACTAAACTTCAATCTGTACAACCTAAATAGTTACAGTTTTCTATTTTACAAAGTAATTACACTAAATACACAAATATACAGTAGGCAAATAACCTTCATTGTAATTATCCTATGATCCAACCATACATCACCTACCTGCTTTCTATATATAATACAGCTTTATGCACCTGTCCACTGCTTCAGAAAACGGTGCAAAGATTTGCACTTAAGGTTTCAGGTGACAATTAAGTGTTAAACACCGAGTTTACCTTTCTCCCTCTTCCTCTCAAGATCCTATGCACCAGTCCTCATTTTGGAACCCCAGTGCACTATGGGGGATTGAGCCATCGCTTTTTAACTCCAGTCTATTTCTTCATAGTTCCAAGCTTGAAAAGCACTTGTATCAGTTATGTCACTTGATGAGTGGAAGATTTAAAAACGAACCAAAAAAAAACCCAAACCAAAACAAAAAAGCAGGCACGCAGCTTCGTTTCTCAGCCACTTGCAGAAGCTGCTCGAGTCCCCAGTGTACTTGTGCTAATTCTCTGGAAGAAGTTTATTTTAGTCGAACAACCTAAGAACAGAGACTCCTTCAAGCCAAAAGGGGGAGAAGAAGGGAAGAGAGAGACAGACGAGTGCTGGGGGAGAAGCCTCTCCTGATGTGTGCAGGGCATGGAGTCCTCAGTCTGGGTTGCAGAGTGCACTGAAACGGATGAAGGGTGGCTGTGGCGGATTCCCGCTAGTCCTTCTTGCTCTGGGCAGTCCAGCGGCCAGCGATCAACGATGGCGATGGCATCTTGAACTACGCTGAAGGCCCCGACCCCTGTGATGCCGGCTGAGCAGGCTGCTGTGTTGTCCCTTGTGACTGGGAAGAGGAAGGCGGGGAACCAGTCTGCAGCTGCGCTTGGAACTGGGCAAGCTGCTCTGGGCTGGCGAGTGTTTTTAGCAGAGTGTTCTCTTGCTCCAGCTGGGAGTTCTTCTCTATCAGCTCTTTGATCTGTTCTTTGAGGACCTCCACTTCCTCCCTTACCGCGTACATCAAGTGACTCTTTACCAGATCCTAAAATGCAGGAAAAAGGGAAAAACAACAACAAAAAAAAAGAGTGTCTGCGTTAGGAGAGCAGCCTGCCACCAAGCCCGGCATTCCCACCCAGCTCAGACCCAGCTGCAGCAGAGAGCCGGTGCGCCCCCGACCCTGCTCGGGCACAGAGGAGCATCCCAGCCTGGGGCCACCCGGCTCACGGGCCCCAGGGACCGGCAGTTCCCCCTTTGCGGTGCCCGAGCCGCGCCAGGGACTCCAGGCGGGATGACACGTGNCCCCCGCGCACCGGCTGCAGCCAGTTCTCAGCGCAGGTTGCCGCATTTCCCGCCCCTCCCGCCGGCCGCGGGTGACGTCAGAGCGCGGCGCGGCCAATGAGCGCCCGAGTTATTTATAGCCGGGAGTTAAAGGCTCGGAGTTTGCCTAGCAACAGTCGGCAGAGGCTCCCGTGAGAACGGCTCCAGGCACCGCTCCAGTAACAAAGGGGCGGACGGGCCCCAGGCGGGGGGGCCCGGAGCGGGATGCGCCGGGGGAGGGAGGAAGGGGA
>VZTM01015149.1:17997-44854 GCA_013400555.1 Jacana jacana | reverse complement strand
CCGGGCCGGTTCCCCCGGTCCCCGGGGTTAGATCCACCCGGCCGTGCCACCTCCTCGGCTCGGAGGATCCGCGCTCCGCCCCCGGCGCGGCGAATTTTAGCCCCCGGAGGACGCAGCCGGTACCCAATAGCTCTACCCGCTTCGCCCTGGCGGTAAATAATACCCAGGCAGTGATGCACACTGCAGATAAAGAACTGCCCCAGACTGCTACGGATCTGCTAGAGCTGCAACCATCCCTTCTCCATCCCTCAACACGGGCCCCTAACAAGCCCGAAAATACATTTATTCAAATAAAGAAAACATTCGGCCATCGGGTCATCCACAAAAAAACCCCACATGGCAAAAACCTGCAGGTTTGTGGCAAGCCAGTCGGTTTTCTACGATAATCTTCCACGATAACAGGGAAAATGTCTATTGGCTCATTTCTAGGTGGTACTAGATGGTACTGACGGTCTTAAAAGTTGCAGCACATGCATTAATCACGTAGGAAAAAAAATCTTTTCCCACCTAACCGTGGTGGTATTTCTCAACAAATACTGCGGCTCCTGCGTGCTGTGGAACACCGTCACTCCAGCCCCAGCCAGCCCGAGTGACCCTCTCCCACCGGTTAGCTCTTTGGAAGGAGACACGCAGCTGAATTCCACTACCACAAGAATCAAACACCTGCTAAAAATACCGTTTTTTAGACTTGCACTTTCATCTGGCCTTCCAGGACTTAAAAGCACAAAAATAAAGTCAAAAGCCTCTTCCGTTCTCCATAGCGAACTTCTCCGAGTTACACACGTGTCACAGGTGCTAATGCCAGAGAAGCAGGAAGGCCAGGAGGCACGGAATAATCATCTTAAATGCTATATTTAGCATTTGCGTATCTGCATCATCCTTCTTAGTCTATTTCTGTTGTCCTAGCCTACTATTCTTTCATTCAATAATGCCAGCGGAGTAGTACAAACTAATCCTATTCACGAGAGAGGTCACACTTAAGAATAAGAGCTCCTCACGTAGCTGCTTTTCCAGTACCGCTGCACAGCCTGCAAGGGCACAGCTCTCATCTCACCCTTCAGGTACCCAGGGAAAGTCACACAGAATACCTCCTATAAGGCTGAAAATTAAAGGAAGGGTCGGGTTTTTTTAGAAAAAAAAAACAAACAACAACCACCACCAGAAAAACCCAACAGAAAAACAACAAGCCAGCAAAAAAATCCCAGACCAACCCTGGCCTATATTGAAAAATTTAATAGCAAGTAAATGAGAAGCAGCACATGAAGATCCAGGCATCACGGATCCGCTTCCCACCTGCTGACAAACACCAGCAGCCATACATTGTACATACACTTCAAGTAGCCGCTTTTCTTTGCCGAGGCTACTTACTGCAGGTGATGGTAGTCATCGTTTTCAGTGATTAAGTGAGCCATTTAACAAGCAGCTCCAAAACCAGATCATCTATACCAGAATCTGTATCAGGTCCTGTCCCAGACTTGATCTAAATTAATATTTTGTGAAGGATTGGGCTTGAAAAACAAGCAAGCAAACACACACAGAGAGTAGTGTCTCAGATGACTCCTTGACAGTTACTAGGGACAAAACTGCAGCTGGACCCAAGCTCAGGGGCAATCTCCATCCCTGAAGCTCCTTATCAGAAAAGGGCAGATTAGGTGTAAAAAGGGAGACGTCCTATCTCTGCCAACAAGGTCCTTATAAACTGACTCACTTAAGATAGCAAACTCATGCCTCAACAGACTGTACCCTTGAAACACTTGCTTTGCTGTTGCAGGACAGACAGCAGACATTTGTATGTATTTTTGTTTGCACACGTGAAAATAAAGCCATGGATGCGTTCCAGGACAACTGCTGGTGCTGCCATAAGTGATAATTATTAAATGCCATCGTTCCAATTATGACAGAAAAATGGTACCATTCTCTGACTAAATCAACAATAAATAACATTCCCCTCTTTATATTAATATATCTTCATAAAGCAGAGATACAGATATAACCCTAAATCCAATTCCCACTAAACTCATTAACCATCTTCCATTAACTTCAGTGGGCTTTTAGCAAATTCCTTCATTTATTTTTAGATGCCTACGAGCCAAGTTGTGATTCAAACAGAAAGCTGTCAGCTGCGTAAGTAGGACTGCATATTAATATGCATGTTCTGCTTTGCCCACCCTATAAAAAAAGCCAACCATAAAGTGTCCCTTTATGGCTGAGAAAGCTCAGAGCTCTCAGATCATCAAGGAAATAAAAAACATGATGTACTACTTTCATTCCAAAAACTGGGGGGGGCGGGGGAAANNNGGGGGGGGGGGGGGGGAAGAAGCATCACTAATCTCCACTGTTCTTGCCTCAACACCCCATCCTCTGCCTGACAAGGGCAGAGGGCTGAACTCCATATATAGAGGTTGGGGTTTTGCTAATCCTTTTTTAAAATATAGATCTCATCTACGAAATAAAACAATCTATGGAAGTTTTTAAGAAAAACAATCCTCCAAATTCCCTTTCCCCCTGTTTGCTCATTGCTTTGTCTCCCCTCGTGCCTCCTCCATCATGACATTCAATGTGCACCTCACTTGGATTATGTTTTGATTCACTCACCCTCCCTTTACAGCACTAGAAGGGAGTCAAGATGACTGCTGTGTTACTCAAAAACCTTCTAACCATCTCTTTTAACACCTCTTTAACAGATACTTCACAATCTTCCTGCAAAAACTTACAATTTTACATTCTTGGGAGCAGAGGTGAGAAAGGCTACAGAATTCCTCCTTTCTGTAAAGCCACTCTGGGTCTGCACTGAGGTGGACCCACTCACATCCCCCTTAGCCCCAGATAGGCAATGAAGGACGTTTGTTGCGAGTCCTCTCACAGGGAGGATCACTGGCCTTGGAACCCTGCATGTCTATGGAATACCCCAGGCGTTCACAACCTGCATAAAGTATTAGAAAAAAGGCTCGAAACGGGCTACTAAGAAAGGAGCAGAAGCACAATATGCTGCTAAATAAGTAGTTCACCAGCTCCTTTGATCCTCAAATAAATTGACTGCTTAAGTTGAAATACATAAGGTAATGAAAGACTTTTTAGCACGCTTCACCTTTTGTAGTGTTTCAGTTCTTAAGCGCTGATTCTCCCACTAAATAATTTCCTCTTGTCTCAATTTAATCATGCTAAGCACTTGGGGGAAAAAAAAAAAAAGGAGTGCTTTTCAAAAAAAGTGCTTTTCATCTTAAGCACATAATGAGGTAAGCTGCAGCACACACAACCGTTTTGTCTCTTCCCGAGTCTGGTTTGCTGTATTTCTGTGTTAAAAAGATTCTTTCACTTAAAAATTTTTCCTCTTTCAAGTACCTTGTCAACGTAGGCTCCCTTTAGATGCCAACATGAAAAGCAGGAGACATGCATCTCCCGAAGTTGAAACAAACCTCATTTTCTGACTGTGTTGCAAAGGGGCCACACCAGAAACCATATTAGAAAACAGCAGTTTCTGGCACAGCACACTTTCATCTTACACTACAGACAGGCTCAGATCCTGTGGAGTTCAACTACGATTTTCAACTGGAAAATTAAAAGTATTAAAGAGGTGAAATCTAGAGTACGGTAGTTAGATTTTACACGACATCTGACTTTATATTTCACTTGGCATCCATAAATTGTTAATAAATGCCAAAGTACTGTTCTGCCTTAAAATTCATAAATTCAAAACTGTTTGTGAATTAATAGCAAACCCCAGTATCAAAATTAAGCAGAATTGCTCCAAGCTAATAACCTAAAGAGGAAACTCTGGCTGCCGCTGACATCAAAGACTAAAGGGTTATTCATTTCAATAGACCATGTTTGGGGTTTTTTTTCTTCACCTCAGAAACAGTACAAGATAGGCTGGAGAGGCTGTCGAAGTTATTTCTCCCCTGCAGTAAAATTATTTTTAATAGACTAAGGACTCCCTCCCCCACCAGGAAATAAAAAGTCACATTCAGACAGTGTAAGATCGCTGAATCTCAGCCAACTTTCTTCTCCAGCCCCAAACTTGTAGCTAGGAGCTTGATTTAAAGAAACCAAACCATTGAGAACTTACTGCTCAGCTCCAAAGGCTAGTATTTAATTTCTAGTTTGAATTCTGCAGATTTTAGTTTACCTCTCTCTGCTAAATGGAAGAACCTCTTGATATCTGATATTATTCCAGCAGTTTTCCTAAGTGTGTGCTTTTCCTCCCCCATGCATGCATTATTTGCACCTATAACTCGGTTTGCTGGCAAAAGGGGTTTCAGCTCCATGAAAAACAGATAAAAGGGAAAGCTATGCAAGATGTTAGCGAAATGAAGTACTACATTTGTAATTTATTCCCCCCCAGACGTGCAAGCATAGCTAAATAAATATTCAGCAGAAAGAATACACACACCCTACTGGGGTTCTGGAAATAACCTGTCAGTATCTCTAATCGTAATGCATACACAGAAGTACCATGCTGTGCACTCTGCACAGGAGACAGAAGACTGCATTTTAAAGCAAGAAGATAACTATGTAAGATCAAAAGACAAACGTGGAGTGGTTCTCGCTGGCTCCTCTGAGGATATCCTCTTTCTCTTTTTACAGGCAACTAATTGCTAAGTCAACCCTAGTTGGTTTTAATGAGAATTATAATGATTCTACCAATTTTAATGTTGACAAAATAAAACATTAGGTCTATATCAAATACCTGGATACAGACAAACACAGAGTTATTCCACTCTTTACTGGTCAGAAGTAACTCTGCAAGGAAATATGAGCCACCTTAGAGCCATTCCGATGCTTGAAGAGGGACATGTGGCATCCCCTTTCCTGAGATCATCCACAGATGACCATCTAGTGGGTTGGAAGGACCGACCCTGAAGCACATTCAGTTGAGTTGCAAAGTCTCCTCACAGAGTCAAGTGAGGTCTGTAACTCAAAACCTCAAAACCAGACACTACACTATCTACATTTAAAGAGTTACTCGTTTGCAGTAACATCTGGTTTGGGAATCACAGGCTTTAGTTTCATACCCAAGCTTAAAATGAGTAACTGCACAATATTTAACGGTGTTAAAAGTGAAAGCCCTCCTCAATATCCCATAAACTGCCCTTGACCGAGGACTGCAAGCGGGAAAAGATCCACCAACCGTGTTAGCATCCTCAAAGTTTTAAGTGAGACATCTGAGCCAGGAATTGATTTTCTTTCCTCCAGAAAGCTGCACACAACGTCACTCTGCATGTTGTCACTGTCCCCAGGGTGAAAGGGGAAAAAGAAGTTTAGTGCCGTAAAACAGCATATGTAGGAAAGTGGTAAAGTGTTACAATCTTTAAGTTTCATTACCTGAAGCGCAGCGATGAAATACATTTTTCCTTTATGTCAAATTTGATTTAGAGAATTTGAGATTTAACACATAAAAAGAGCGTTCACATCCCTAGTCTTACACATAGCTTTCATCTGCAATGCTTTTCTCAAAGCCATGGAGAATACCTCAAAAGAAAAACACGCTTACACTAGCATTTAATCCCACTTGTTCTAGCTGTACGACAGTAGATTTTTCAACTCTGTACTCCAAAATTACAGAAAGAGGGGAGGAAAGAATCACTGGAGCATTTCAAGTCACACCTAATGTAGCAAAAGAAACCACATGTATAGGAAGTGGTTTGGCACAGTGT
Source organism: Jacana jacana (assembly GCA_013400555.1). Classification (NCBI taxonomy): domain Eukaryota; kingdom Metazoa; phylum Chordata; class Aves; order Charadriiformes; family Jacanidae; genus Jacana; species Jacana jacana. Next base: position 39,200 of record VZTM01015149.1, on the reverse strand, counting down.
ACGTGACCAGCATTTGGAAAGCTGCATGTTCTCTATATTAAACAGCATCTCTCTCTGACCCAGGGGCCCAACAGCCCAGGAGTGATGCTGGGACAGTGGCTGACACCCACCCAACCCTATCTTGATAGTACACAGTGGGATTTAGTCATCGAATTAAACCCCAGGCAATTCACTCTGTAACAAGAATGGTAATTTTTTAAAGTCTTATGGGGCTTTGAGCAACCTGCTCTAATGGGAGGTGTCCCTGCCCATGGCAGGGTGGTTGGAACTTGATGATCTTTAAGGTCCCTTTCAACTCTAACCATTCTATGATTCTATTTCCTTAAGGCTGTGGCAAAGCCACAGCAAGTCACATGAAATGGGAATACTACATCTTACTGACTGGTGCTAATTACCGAAGCGGGGTGGGGGGTGGAGGACCTTAAGTACCTTTGTTTCCCTTGTCTCCAGCTCCCTGTAAAGCCTTCGCACATTAAAAAAAAAAAAAACAAAACCAAAACCAAAAACTTTCCTTCCTCGTTTCCCACCTCCCCTCCTTTTTGTTGGAACAATATCTAATTGTTCCCCTTGAAACTATACTGAAAATCTTGGATCAGCTAATAATTTAGTCATGCTGATTAAGAAATTATTTATATGGCATAACAGCTGGCCTACATTTCTCACTGAATATCGTTTTCCCTTTGATGGCCGCTTTTCAATTCAGCACTTGAAATTAAGCCTGCATTTCCCACAAAAGTATATCACACTAGAAGCTAACTCAAAGTTGCTAGGTACAAAGCCAAACCCCTTGCAATTAACCAGCATGTTCCTGTGGTCTTCAGGAAGTTTGGAATGACCCTACTCCACCTTTTACAGAAATTATCAAAACCAGTTAATGATGATTGCCTAGCTACTTTAAAGGGGGTTTACAGGAAAGATGGGGAGAGTCTCTTTATCAGAGATCATAGCAATAGGACAAGGGGTAGTGGCTTTATACTGGAAGAGGGGAGATTTAGGTTAGATATTAGGAAGAAATTCTTTGCGGTGAGGGTGGTGAGGCACTGGAGTAAGTTGCCCAAAGAAGTCGTGGATGCCCCATTGCTAGACATGTTTAAGGCCAGGCTGGATGAGGCTTTGAGCAACCTGGTCTGGTGGGAGGTGTCCCTGCCCATGGCAAGCGAGTTAGAATTAGATGGTCTTTTAAGGTCCCTTCCAAACCAAAACACGGTATAATTCTATGGTCAAAGGAGAAAAGTATGGAAATAAAGTGTAAGGTAAGACTATAGTGTGGGAATGGAACACCCGGGAGGAGTAATTAACGAGGAATGAATGAGGGTGAAGGTCTGCCAACTGCTCGGCTTTTGGCTCATTATCACCCCATTGTGCAGAACTACCAAGGCCATTCTGTTAAATAATAAACTCCCAACACCAACTCCCTTACACATCTAGTAGAAGACAATAAGGTGAGAGTTCAATGCCACTTTTCATCCTCAGCAAGTACACTAAGATGACAGACCTCTATCCAGTTGTCCATTTACACTCCTACAGTTTCAGTCTCTTTGCAATCGCTGGCAAATGCCTCCAAGGGTATTAGCATTATCAATGAACAAGTAGGTGAACGACTTTCAGATTAACTCCCTCTAATGCCTGTGCATTACCACACATCTGTAATAACCGATTTCCTAGTTTCTGAGCGATCAAAACACTCTCTACTTCAGTTGTGCTTCAACCCATGGTTGACTTCCTAAAAAAATTAGAGAAAATTCAAGACCTGCCGTGCCATCCAAGCAGAGGTGCACTTTAAGAAGCTGAGTTCACTCTAATGTATTTAAAGGTATTTTTATACCTGAATGGAAACTTTCATGTATAGAAATCAAACCCCATGTACCTCCACCCAGTCAGGAAGCGTGGGGGGGAATTTCCAGAAGCACGTTAAGAGTGTGACCTGATTTACCAGATTTATTGCACAGTGCAGTTCGTCCCGAAGTCTTGCTCCCATTTATCAAACACCAAATTGGGCATTTTCTACACAATGCCCTGCCCAGTCTGTGCTTCCCCACCCACCCCCGCTTTTCCTGTGGAAATGAGAGGAATCCGATGTATGCCTGCGCTTCAACTCAGCAGGGTGTTGAGAAGTACAGCTAGACCCTGAAGTGGGAAAGTACTCCCAATCTTCTTAATCCAGGCATAGCTTCAGTGATTTAAGAGTCACAAATCCTGCTGACTCACAATTGCAGAAATACTCCGACTATCTCCATGTGAATAAAAAAAATAAAAAATAAAAAAAGGGCAAACAAAACCCCCAATCATTTACACTCTCCTCACAGAAGGAAGAAATTGTAAATACTGATTTTCGAAATAGAAAGCAATATAACTGGGAAAGCACATAAGAATATGAAATGAAGTATGCTTAAAAATGACTTTTAAATTACCTACAGACAGATGATATATATTTTAAATCTGACCTGACCCTGCCTTACGGCTTTAGAGACATATTACCCTCTTCAGCACAACACTTCGATCCTGTAATCCTGCCACACTCCAAACTGAAGAGAACAGTCAGGACAGATGTGCCAGCTCAGCATATTTTGAATATGCCCCTGGAGCACCTTCTCAAAAGGCCAGCAAACAGCTGGCATACTTCCACATCACCTACAGAAGGCCTGTATATCCTGAAGTCCTGGTTTCCTTCAAGTGGGATTCAGCCTTCCTCAGTACCCTGATGCTCCTCTAAAGGAATCCCAAGCAATAGAAAGACCTAATTTTTCACAGGACTGCATCTTCTAGCTTATAAACAGCAAGTACCTTGAGACTGCCGTATCCACAGTGGCCACATGGAGAAGACACCACTGACATTTAGCCACCCTTGAGCCAGACATTCTGCAAACAGCAGAAGATACACTCTTAATCTTTTAATACACAACTTGCGAAGGAAAGATTACAGCGTATTATTTCATACCCATTCAGTATCTGGGTAATCATCTTTATGCAGTTGGTGAAGTTTATGAGTGGCATCCTGTTTACAAAGCAGTCCTTGTCCACTCCCTAATACCACTGATGCCTGTTTTCTGGTGGATATCCACTTAAATACGTTTCACTACCCATTCCAAGAGGGTTTTTTTGTATAAAACAAGGCCTGAGCTCATGTATATACCGTGACAGGCACCTAACGCTTCTTGAAAGCAATTACCTCATCCTCCAGAAACCACTGTCATTAAGATGACACCTTGAACCTTTGCGGTTTAAAAAACAAACTCAAAACAAAACTAAACCCCTACAAAAACAAAACCCAACCAACTCCAGTATCAGAAGTCTGAGATGAGTAACTCACTTAGTAACGCATGGGAGGCCAAAACAGCTCCCAGGTACATTTCCTCGTTCTCGAGGCAGGGTGTTAGCCCAAGGTGCCCAGTGGCCACTCTTCTACAGCACCGATGTGGTGAGCTGCCACACTGCTCTCAGTTTGTAGGACGGAGAGAAAAGCCCTGCTGTGAGACAGGATTTACAGCCCTTCTCTTCCAGATTTACTGGTGGAGCCAGGGAACCACTGCTGCAATGACTTGTCCTGCCAAGCACAGAGGACAAGGAAAAAAACATTTGGTGGCCTCCCATGTGGGGAGGCATTGCCTGCTCCCACACAAGGTACAGAACAGGGGAATTCCTCTCTGACTCTTCCCAGCCACTACTAATTGCCAGACGCCCTGGGCAGGTAGATGGTAACATCAATCAGCAGTTCAAGTACAAGCAATCATGACAGCTATAAACAAAAATATTTGTAAGTGAATGTTTGAGTCACAGGGTAGCGCTGGTGCAACTGAGAGGGGACCCTGCCTTGAATTAGTTTGCCCAAACCTGTTTTGCAGGCCCGTTTCTGAAGAACTCAGCATTTTACAACAAGCTGTTGATAAACTATTAGAAAAGAACCATTGAACCAACCAATTCAGAGATTAAGGCAATTTGCTTATACTGATAGACTGAAAAATGTAGAAGTACTTGAAAGGATCCTTGAAATCCTTGTAAGGACTGAGACACGATTTAACTTCAGTGGAAAATTAGCTTTAAATAGAGAAAACATTAGGTTTCAGGTTTATTAGAGTGCAGCTATTTAATATTTGCTGAATCATGAATTAAAGTCTGTTCTTTTAAGAACAGTAAGAAGGACTAGCTCATAAATGTAGTGCCGTTTTTTAGCCCTTGATATTATCAGCTAGAGACTGGATGCCCTTCACTGAGGTACCCTTTAAACAAACTGCAGTTACTGAAGTTCAGATAGGGATGGCCTAAGCATAACAGCACAAGACACAGCAAGTTTTGCCCCTGCCTTCAGTACTGTTCATCTATTTTAACCAACTACAACCCACCTTAACCATCCCCCAAGGGTTGGCAGGTGCATCCAGCACTCTCTTCTTCCAGCTGATGCCATAAACAAAGGATGAAGCACCTTCAGGCATTTTTTATTTCTGTGCACCACCCCAGACTCACACCTCCTGTGTTTCTAACCAAGTTTCAAAAAGAAATATGGAGGATGCCGCAACACCGATCAGTATAAATATGGAGAGGTGCCAGTACACACCAATCTCAAGTGGACACAGCCTGTGGTCAACAGCACAGGAGAAGTAGTAGCTCCCTGCACACCCATTTATACCCCATTTCCATGCTACTTACTTCTAAACAGCTCCCCAGTAGCACAAAGACATCAGGGATCACTTTTCTAAAGCACCTTGGTGGAGCTCCAGAGGCTAAATTCTAGATCTTGGACTTCATTCTGGCAGCCAAAATTTAAAAGTATAGAGCATGTAATTTTATTAAGAGTAAGAGCTCTTATCAGTATGCTGTACACTGTCCTTGAGCAAGGACTGGAAGTGGGAAAAAGATCCTCCAACTGCGTCAGTATCCTTTAAGTTCTAAATGAGATGTCTGACCTGGGAATTGCTCCTCTTTCCTCCAGAAAGCTGCACACAACTGTACTCTTTCTCCTTGGAGATCCTGTGTCTAACCTGGAGAAAGCTAACTGCTTCTTTGGATTTGGCCCACACGTTCAGTGGGGTCAGTTTTGGGAAGAAAATATAACCATATGCAACATCAGCCAAGAACAGCTGCAAGAAGTTAAAATTTCCCCTTCATTTGTGGTGACGTGACAATCAGCCAGCCTTAATTCACAGAACAACAACTACAGCAAAACCAGCATCTCTGCAAGAGAAACTAGAGGAAACAGCAGCAAATGAGAAGTAAGCCAGAAGCAGTAAGAATACAGGAGAAATCATCCCAATTTTCTGTATAATGCTAACAGGCACAAATTTTGGGTTATGGCTAGAGCTGCTACTGTGCTGTTATGTATACCAGTAAAAACCAGTTATAGCAAAACCTCTTAATGCAGAAAAGGTCAGAGAAAAATCACACGTCTACTCCATCACACTTTTTTTCATTCCACATCTTGTGGAATAGATTGGTTTGTAGCAGGAAACAATCCTCTCACTACTACCGTTCTTGTTCAGTAATATCCAACTCCACAGGTCACTGCCGTATACACACACATTTCTCAAGCATAACGTACCTGCTGTCACCATAATTCAATTGCTACTATGGAAGATTTATATTATGCTGGTTCCTTAGGCTTTCAGATTAATGAATTCAGCATCATTTTAAACGTTCAGTTGAAAGTTCAAGCATGTTTTCAGAAACTGCCGATTAAAAATTAGAAAATAAAACCAGTTTTTAAATTTTTTTTTCCAATGTGTAAGTTCATATTTTCTAACGAGGCACTATTCACAGAGAAAAGCTATTCTCCACAGGCAATACCACAAACACAACATGACAAGAATATCAAGTGAAATGTGTTAATTGGTATTTGTCAAAACCTACACGATGAGACCCAAGTTTTAGATTTTCAGGGTGTGGCATAAAACCCCAGTTGAGAGATCACAAGTTATGAAAAACATTGTGTGCTCCCTCCCACAGAGGGCTATTTGCCTTCTTTACACAGAACAACAACTCTGCAACACCAAGTGTCAGGGCATTCTCCCCCCCCACTGACACATATATTTAACTCAGTAAAACAATTCTTCCCATTCACTGAGTTACTTGCTATTGCTTTTAAACACTAGAGGGGAAAGATCAAAATCATGCTTTGCATATTTCATTGTTTCTATGGAAAAGGAAGTTAATAAATGTAACTTGCAGACAACCCAGCTGAATTTCTTTGCCCCTTCAAACATTTAACAAGGCTGATCACCTAAACCTTTCTTTAAACACGTGATGAGAAAAAACATTATGTACTACGTGCGAAAACGTATTTACACTAATACAAACTTGTTTGCTAATAAGTTTCAAATCATGTTAAAGTTCTCATTTTTTGTTTAGCATTATGTCACTTAAGACTTCCAATAATTGGAATACCTACTTGCAAGAAGTACTGCAACGGCAGGCATTTTGTAATATGGATTAGATGTTGCTGTAAAGGTATTTCAAGAGGTGCAGGTTTTCAGTCAATAAGTAAACCTGTGACACAGCACTCTCAATCAGTATGACAATTCCTAGCTTGAAATAATTTGAAATAATTTTAACAAGTACTAATAACCTTGGTTTAGGAGAAGTACTTTTAAGTACTCGCCTAAACTAAATAGATTAAGAAGCCATAAAAAAAATAAATAGGGAGACAAGTAAAACAAGCACCTAAAAATTAAAACTGTATAAATACCTCTTTAGATGCTGCTCCAGATCCAAGAATAGCACTTTCATGGTTACTTGGTCAGCTCCTTGTTTCTGGAGAAGTGTCACTTTCATTGATGTATTTATTTAGTACCTGCCGATTAGCTTCCCCCAGATGGAGGTTCGGAAGAAATACCTCTCGGTCCTTGGCAGCCCTGAGATTAGCATTAGCATTAGCATTCCACTATTCACCACGGGTCCTGAACTCCACAGCACTTTCAAGAATCTCAAAGCCTCGTCCGTTAAAGATTACCCACTCACTCCTAGGCAAAGTTTGCAGAGTTCCAATAGTGGTTGGTCATGATCAACAATAACAAGAAGGGTGCATGGTGACGACACTACAGATCCTGAGACCACGTGGTGTTCTGTTACATAAAGCATCAAGAGAGATTAGAATCTTCACGATTAGGTTTTTCAAATGCATCTTCTTTCAGCAGTGCCAAAATTCGCCAACTCTCAAGCTGATTCAGCCTGCTCCCACTTTTTGTAAAGCACGCGTTAATTGCTACAGGTAGCTAATTCTGCTTAGAGAAAGGCAGCCGAGCTGCAGTTTCTCTCAAATCCAAGCTCTAGTCCTTGATGGCAACTGTAATTAGACATGGAACTGACAGTACCCAATACTTCACACAAGCAAATCCTATCCCGGACTGCTACTATAACGAGAACCAGTGACGAGAGTTACAGGCACGCATCTGGTTAGAGTCCTCCGCAAACCAAATAAAGATAAAAACTCATCATTTATCAATCCACAATTTAATCAAATATTGCAAATTCTTCCTCATAAGAAACACAGATCAGCATAAGGAACTTTTGCTGCCCTGCAGTGCATCTACACCACGTAACTGCCAGCCTGCTTGGCACAGGTACCATTACCCGACATTGCTCCAGTGCAAACATATTCCTTCCTCTATCACAGTGAATGGTTTCCACCATGACCAAAGTTGATGTCTCATAATACATTGTAGAGAGCTGAACCAAGATTCACTTTCCTACTCTCCACATGAGTTGGAGATAACCCCTCATCCTGGAAATAGCTGGCTACTTGCAGCAAGTGTGTAGGAACCCCCAGCACGCAAGAAAGCACGGGCACCGATATTACACTTTTCTGTTTAAGTCAGATCGAGACCACAAAAATGCAGAGACAAAGCCAGAAATCAAACCTAGCAAATGTCCCTGGGGCTTACCACTGACTGCTAAAGTGATGTCAGATGTGCCTCCTCAGGTAGATTTGCATTGCAGGACTATATAGGAAGATAAAAATGGAGAAGGGCCAAACAAGTTAGCTCAGAGCACGGCTGTCTACTGCTTAGCTGTACCCAGTCAAGACACTTAAGAGTTGACTTACAGCAAGAGAATCATGGAATCATAGAACCATTCGGGTTGGAAGAGACCCTTGGGATCATCAAGTCCAACCATCAGCCCTACTCTACAAAGTTCTCCCCTACACCATATCCCTCAACACCACATCCAATTGACTCTTAAACACAGTCAGGGATGGTGACTCCACCACCTCCCTGGGCAGCCCATTCCAGGGTCTGACCACTCTTTCTGGGAAGCAGGTATTACATGATAATAAAGAGAAGTCTGTCTTAGGGGAGGGAGAGGTAAAGGCAATCCTACTCATTAGAATCAATAATTTTACCATTATGCAAAGGGAGGATTTTGGTTAGGAGGTAGAAATGAAGCAAACAAAAATAAATAACACAGTAATCTTTTTTTTTTTTTTTTTCCTGGGGATAAGGTTGGATTAGGTCCCCATTCCCAGAACCAAGTGGGATTTCAGATAACTTAAGTGGGCATCAGAGCTACTAACTGTGAAACAGCACAGAATATTTCAAAAAGGTCTTCCCAGAGCCTCGCACTCCTGTCAGAGTATCACGATCCTTTTAAAACACACCGGGGAGATTGAAGCAGAGATGTTACACTTTACAGTGTTTCTCTCATTACACAAAGTTCATCTCCCTCAACACTGCATGGAAATAGGTAACAGTCATGGCTCTTTTGAATGTTCTCCTCTCACTTCTAACGAAAAACCATGGAGGTGGTCCCTCAGATGGTGAAGCCGTATTCCAGGATCTTGGTCCTTGGAGAAGCAGTGAGGTATGGTGGCCCAATGAAAGGGACACTTACTCTGAAAGCTTCAGTTGAAGATTTACATGGTACAATTGCATAAAAAAAGAAAAGCGTGGGGGGAAATGATTTGTGGAAGGAAGTAGACTTTCAACAGGCTTTCAAGGAACAGTCCGCTAGGAACAAAGGAAACAACTGTAGTAACCAACAACTATGAGAAAGTTTGACCCAGTATTATCAAATAATGTCAATGTTCTAGATAAAATATAACTTATGGCAAGGAGTCTTCCTTATTTTAAAGAGCCAAAGCATCAAGCTGACTAGAGAAATGCTGTAAACCAATTCCAGGAAGCTGAACCAAGACAGAAATTATAATTTGAGTGGCATCCTTACATATCCTTTCACAGGCAGACACTTAGTACAATAATAATCCTTGATGAAACCTACTGGTTACATTATCTTATATATCACATAGCCTACAGACTCTCTTGCCCACTCCATAAAGTACATGGCTAACCATGGGCAGTCAGGTCAGGAAGACAATCTTTCTCTGTAACTGTTGTGCATACAGTAGTCTGTGTGTACAGACAGGCACTGGTCACAGGTGCTTCCTACATTGCTTAAAACAATAGATGTGCATTGAAGTACCTTGGAGTGGGAAAGAGATGAAAAGAATGACATTAACCTTTCCCGAGGAGAGCCTTCACTTCCTACTTTCTCCTTTCCTACTCCAAGATGTCCTCTGAAGCTCCATCACCCTAGGGGCTGTGTCAAGATAGTTAAAAATAAGGTCTGGTAAGTTGTGCACATCTGACCAGTACAGTTCTCAACTCCAACACTGCTCTGTCTCAAATCTGGGTTCCTCTTATAATGATCCTTCTGTTTATAACCTTCTGGTTAAGTGTTAGATTGCATGGGGGGAGGAAAAAAAAAAATTCAATTTCTTAAAAGACACAAATCTAAGCACTGAATACAATTTAGGAACGATGAATAACTGTACTATCAACTTGTACCCACACACAAATAAAAAGATACTGTAAAAACAGTTATCTTTCCAGCATCCTCCACATGAGCTTACACAAAAATCCTTGAAATTTGCTCTGCTTATTAAAAGAAGTCGTGAGAGAGCGTAAAATTGAAAGGCAAAAAAAAAAATTATATATATACACACACACATATTAATGTATGATGCAGGACTACTGAATATTAGTCAGCTGCTTCGTTCTGCAGAGAAGCAAGTACACTGCTGCGTCCACAAAGTCAAAGGTATCTCCACCTCTGGTGACACCAAATGCCTTTCCTCATGCTGCAGCCCCAGTTCTGGTGGTAACTTTACAGTGAGGCAACGCTCACAGGCTTTGTTTGATACTAATTATCCAGTTACGCCTAGTGAAATGGTTTCCATACCATTGATCTCAAAGTATATAATTCCAACTCGTCACCTTTTTATTTGGGGGTTTGTACCCCCAGAGCAGTCTTATCAATTTCATTTATCACCTTTATGAATGTCAGTTACCAGACTGAACTCAACTTAAGTGTTACAACGCAAGCACTGCAGAGGCAGGTATTGCAATAACCATGTGATTTTTCTCATAAGCATAAATTCGGCAAGCCTAGTTACAATGCAGCCCAGCAATCAGAAGCCCCGCTCGGTCACATGTAGTTCAACATTTTACAGGTAACAGAAACCACAGAAATACTGCAAGTCAACTGGATTAATAAAGCGATGGAACATTTTCACTGCTTTGAAAAATAGCCTCTAGCTGCAACCGAAAAATGCCTGAAGTACAAGGATCTTCTTTCTCCTCCTGTCACATTCAAGAATTCAGCACCGAGCTCTGCTTCCCTTCCTTTGTCCTGAACCATTCTGGCTGTTATGCGAAGTGACAGATTGTGCACAGATGAATTATCCCTGTGGGTACACCAGGGTGTCAGATATGGGTAAGTTTTAGCATTTCATGAAACAAAAAACAACAAGATTTCATGCGTGACAGCGTCAGGGTACCTAGGTTCCCCGCCCCCACCCCGCCCATTGCTCTGGTGTCCAAAGGGGAGGAGGGAGCATATTTCAAGGTATTCTAACTTGTGGTACTCCTTGACAGGTTTGCTTTTTTGAAAAAAAAAAACAATAAACACATCAGCCCAAGTTTAGATTTAACCTGGTAAGTGAATGAATCTGGCACTCGGCCATCAGAATTTATGTCAGTCTGAATGAAGTGCAGGAATTCCTGAGTGTGTCACACACCACTGAGCTGCTATACCTTCATGGGGTAAACATTTAGCAGGTTCATTTTCTGTGTACTACAGAGGCCTTCAGAGACAGCTTGAATAATCCAGATTTTACCGTGGCAAAAAGCAGAAAAACTGCAAGCCAAGCTTCAGACTACAGACATAAAAAGCCCTGTGGTAACAATGTCAATTTTGATGTGATGCAACAAATTAAGAATATATTTAAAATTCTGCTGTGCATACCAGTACTTGACAAAGCAGAAATCATACCAGACCAGCATTCAAGCTCTTCTGGAAGCTTTAAAGCTACAAGCATGCAATCCGTAAGATATTTAAAAATATCTAAAAAATTACTAAAATAGAGTTCAGAGATAGAAAAGGATTTCCAAAGTTCATTTTGTAATTACAGCACAGTGTCCAAAGACTACCACTTTAGGGATTCCAAAGGAACAAAAAAGCATTTATATGAAGTTGCAGTGCTTATTGTTACAGGAGGTGCCCCAAATACCATTTTTGCATCCTAACTTCTGGATAGTTGGTTGAGGTTTTTTAATACTTTACCTATGCCATCCCCCCCCCCCCTTCTTATATCCATCTTTTTAGAGTCCTTTGGGACAAACTATTTTGCAAGGCTGCTCCTCAGCAACAGCAGCAGCACACAAACCCCAAATCTGACTCCAGAAAATATTCCTTAGAGCTCATCAGTGAAGCAAGGCACACTGGCTTATCAAAGGAAATAAAACTGATGACGAGAAAAGGCAAAAAGCACAAAGAGCTGCACCAAGACATCTGCCCCATAATGAAAACCAAAGCAGTTAAGTGAAAGACAAGCACATGGATGCCAAGTTGGGAAGTATCCCATTCCTAAATGCTAACAGCAGAAAGCACTGCTGTACCTTTGCTAATCCTCAGATTTTGAACAGATGTAATGAAGTGCAGTTAGAGAAGATGGCTTTATTTCACCCGAGTATTAAGCAGCTCAAAGAAAAAAAAAAAAAGTGTCTTTAGCTATTAACATCCTAATTAAGCATCTGAGGGAATATTCTTATGCATCCTTCATAGCCATCACCCAGCAATACCAAGGTAAGGCTTTCAGCTGGAAAAAAAACATCGTGATTGCACAGAATTCGCCTGCTGTTTTACACCTACTTTTTATTTTCATCTTGGTACCACTACACATATTGCCAAACAGCAAATACTCCTTCTGTGAAAGGTCAGGAAACACACACAGGAAAAATCCTACTGGGTCTGAAATACTCATCCTGCCTAGCAGCCACCTCCAGGAATGGCCAGAGGCAGAGGCTTGGGGGAGAACCCAAAAAGGTAGGCAGATAAATGCAATTTTCCTACAGCATCCTCCTACCTGTTGGCAGTCAGTGGCTTAAGGAGTTCCCACACAAGAAGGAATAACTTAGTGTTTAATAACTCAATAACATTTTCTTCCAAGAACTGGTCCAGTTTTCTTTTAAAGAAATTACTCACATCTCATAGTTCTGAGACTTCGTAAAACTCTGGTTAATTCCAAGTCAATTACCCACAGAAACGGTTTTCAGACTACCAAATATGAAGCATCAACCACCCTGGCTGCTAAAGGGACATGAATTTCAATCTCTACAACAGACTTGATTTAAGAACATATTAGGAACACTTGGAATCCACCGTAAGTATGAAGGAACAGCTACAGGAAGAGTCTTCTCCAAGAACCACAGTGAGCCATCTGCAAGTGAGTGCTTTACATTCCACCAGCTGGGAGTCACTGAACTTTCAGCATTTAATCATACAGAAGAACAAATGTCCTCAAAGCACATTCAAGCTGGGGAACTATGTTAGTATCAGGACAAAGAATCACGTTAAAAAAATTAAGTAAGGTATCTTGAGGGGTATTCAGTAATTATCACTGGTACTGAACACGTACTGCTAATTAGAACATTTTTGTAATATAGAGTTCAGTAAAAGATGAAGCCTATGAGAGACAAGCCCTGCATGTCTTCTACTTGTACAGGTAAGGCAGCTCTTTACCCCAGTTTTGCTGCATTACCCTAAAGCGAGCGCTCCTTTCCTTCACTGTAGCACCTGTGAAATCCAAACCATCAGAATCGCTGATTAAGAAGCAGCCTGATTAGCATGGACTGGCATAGCACAATAACAGCACCTCAGCATTTTTTGCTACAAGGGGTTGTCAATTTATTTTGCACGTTACATAAGCTGAATGCAAAATTAGTAATGATGGGGTTTTGGACATTCAGCTAGGTTGGAGGGGAAGGAACGCTTGAATCCTTCACTTCCCCCCCCCCTCCCCCCCCCGATGTTTGCTTATGTTGGGGTTCTTTTTAACCTATACATACAAGAGAAATCTTGAGAGTACTACAAAGTTGCCTGTCATATAATTCATGAAATGGAGCCTCACGGTTAAGGGGAAATTAATATAAACACACAGCTGCAGCACGAAAGGGGACTTCACAAGCCTTTTTACTGAAACGGGCCATCCAAAACCTTCACAGAACAATTTCACAACAAATCTGCATCCTGCCCAAACCTTTGAACTGAGACTCATCACCACATTTGGGCTAACAGGTATCAATCACAGCTACTCCCGGACACAAGGAACTCCTCAGTAATACAGGAACTTTATGAGACTAGATTACAGCTGACATTGCTTGGGCATTTGGTGACATCCATATTACATGAGGAACTTAAAGATTTACAATAATGTAGTTCTAACCATTATAAAGATAGGAAGAATTTTTAATTCTACAGCTTTCTTCCCCCACATTTTTCCTTTCTTTCAGATTCCAGAAAGCAGCCTGCGATCAAACAGCAGTTCAGGCCTAAAGAGCTTGAGGCTCTGTGAGGCTAGACTCTAATTTTTAAGAATCCAACATGTTCCAAAAAGGAGGCCAGTAGAAGAATGGTTCAGCTTCATCTCTAAAACAGCACACAAGCACAAATGTGTATAGGAATAACCAGCTGCTTTTGGCATCGCAAGCATAGCAGTTGTAACACGACCTTCAATGTCTTAAAGCAAGCTGCAGAGACCGGTGACTGGGCTTCTCTGCCATGCCCAACACTTCCCATCCCAATTCTCTTCCTCTGTTAGGTCAGATACTCTGCAAGGCAGATCTAGCTAAAGAGTGATTCTCGGATGTTTAAACCAGAATAAAGCCCTCCAGGAACCATTTCTACCAACAGGAAGACCATTCCACCATGCCTGAGCATTCATTCAGCTCTGGGACCACCAGGATTAGAGGAATTGCAGCAGGAATTCTCATGAGCAGCACAAAGCAAGCACTGCAGAAGAATGGAGGGTGTAACTCACTACTGGAACTGAAACCTCAGGGTCTGACAAGTTTTCTGTGCATAATCTGTTCTCATATAAATAACTTTCACACTGCTGTGAAACCTACTCAAATAGGATTGTTTCTGTGAACGTATACAAGTGCTTAAAGAAAAACAGCAGCAACAAAATAATACCACAGGCAGCAAGCTAACTACTTTGCCATTTTGAACCACTGATGCTACAAGGTTTTTCCCCTGTAATGAATCCCAACAGTGGCCCACCGTGAGTGATTAAGCCACATTAGTTCAAGTGTCAACAGTGCCCTACCATTACGCCTCAGTTCCTTCAGGATGCACTGGAAGACAGCACACAGCCTATTCTTCATTATTTTTACTGTGAACACTGAACTCTTGCACAGCTCTTCCCCTGTATCTCTTTTGGTAGTCTAAATTGAATGTGTCTGGCAATGTTTATTCCAGAAGACTGACAGTCATAATTCAATTTTCTTATCTGGCTATGCAACAACAGCAAGCAATTCTGAAATTAGCTGCTTCTGACAAAGCATCTTCTTCAGAGACCTTCTGACTGTATTTTAATTTCTTCCCTTATCAGTAAGGAGCACAGACTGTGACTACATTGCGGATGCGCTGAAATGTACCTCTTTCAAACCAGAAATCGGGACTGCAGTTCCATAACCAGTAATTATCAGTTGTCATCTTCCTGAAATTAATTGCTCTCATCAGGTAAGTAAAAGCTATGGAGGTTATTTGGGAGAGCAAAAGGAAAAGTATTACTGCACCTCACAGAGAACAGGAGGTTATTTTTAAATACACTATTATTAATGAGACTGATAAATATATTCAACGTGAAAGATAATATTAAGTAACAGTCATAGGAAAACCATCTACTGCAGATCTGAAAACCAGAAAAACACAGCAGTGAACTAAAAGATACAACAATGAGAAGAAAAGAATAGAATGAAAGAGGCAAGCAGGGAAGGAACAGTGAGAAAAAGCAGTCAGAGAAAATAGCAAGGAGAGGACAGCATTAGAGAGACAAGGGTCAGGAACCGCATGAGGGAGTGAAGAGGATAAAGGAATTATGAGCTAAAAATACACAAAAGAAAGGTAATAGCAGATGTTATTTTTTGGTACATGTAATACAACATCTGAATGACAGAAAGAGCATTTCTGGAAATGCCAGATTTCTCTGGAAAAAGATAAATATGGGAAGGGAAAGATTAAGAAACTAAATCTACAGCGAGCAGCTGCCAAAGCCCTACAATTACCCTTGGCAGACCAGCACTTCGATACATAACCCAATGCCATGACATCACTGTCTTATGATGACAGCTTTTGGAGAAGAGGGGGGGAAATCTCAGACACTTCAGACTCTCAATCTTGCTTCTCCGCGTACGTGAGCAAAAACATCCAGGCTATGACGACTCTCTCCTTAGTTCGTGCTCCAAATACAATGTACTACAGAAATACTCCAACCTAAGGTACAAGAACTAAACCCCTTATTTTAGCCAAGATCTTTACATGGCTCAACTTATCTCACTGGAAGGGGATAATTCTAGGGTAGCTCATTACAAAACAATCCATACAGCCCTGACCCGTGCTGTCCTGGATTTTGGAGCCATGCACAAAAGCCTCTGCACCATTCAGATTCTCCTGCCAGCAGCACTGCAGCCCAGTATAGCACCAGCAGCCCTTGGTTTAACCCCTATGGCAGCAGTCTTGCAGCAGAGGTGGGTTAAACAATACAGCAATTAAAAGCTAAAAGTCACCCTAGACCCTTCTTTCCACAATCACAACTGATTTGGTCACCAGAAACATAAGGATTTTTTAGAGTGACACTTTGTGTGAGCTCTGAACAAACAGTGCTATTTTCACCCCAGAACACAGGGAGGATGAGAGAGAGTGAGCAAGCAGGTATCTGAGTAAAAACAATAAACAGATGGACACAAAGCTGATTTATTGACCTATCTGCACTTCAGCTGCAGTTAATAATGGCTAACGCTTCACATTGTTCACTGAAAAATGCACCAGAAGCAGTAAGGATGAGGGGTTCTGACTGTATTCCAAAACATCTCCATACTTCTTAGTTCTTATAACTTGATAAATTGATATTCAGAAGCGAGACTTGTTGTTTCCAAGGTGCTTAAAAACAACAACAAAAACCCCCAAACAAACAAACAAAAAAAATCAAAGTTTATTACTTTCTCCTTCAGCGAACAGTTCAATACCCCATTAAACATTCGCAGTGATCCCTATTGGTACATACATACTGATCTAAGTCCAAAGATGTAAGTAATCTGCTCAGGCATTCATGGCAACAGGCTCTCCATTGACAAAGCCTGAACTTGCCAGGTTTTATTAAAGGGACTAATGTAGCTAACAGGAAAAGTTAACATTCTTTCCCTCTCACTCCATTACGCGTATTCCACTATTGTATTTCACAATGGGCTCCTGCCCACACCTTCTTGTCTTCTCCTTTGCACTGAATCTGATGGAAAACCAAGAATTATTATATTGTTGACATGGTGTAGCAGGTAATAAGAATGAGGGCAGGAATGACTGACTGGCAGAGGTGAAAGAGTAATATACAAATATTTTTCATTGCAGGCTGCTTTCCCTTTCCTTACACACACAAATGCCAACTCCTCTGTCAGCATAAAGTCTTCCAGGAAACAATATGCAGGAAGTGGGTTTTTTTTGCCACCAAAAAACAAACATGATTTTTTGTTGTTAATATTGTTTATCTAGATGTTTTGTTGGTGTTTAAGTGGGGAAGGAATAAGAAAAGCAGATAAAGAAAATATTCAGGCCATTTCCCTGGCTGATCATCTTTTCTAGTGATAGCCATCATGGCAGCATGATTTCCCTTTCCCAACCTACAGTTAAGTGTGTGGAACGCCTGGTTCAAGATTCATTGCACTGTGCCAAGTAGAGGGCAAGCTCAATAAACACAGATGCAAACAGACTGATATTTACTTGTGTCAGAAGTTTATCAGAATAGTTGGAGAACCACATTCCAAAGACGATAAAAGCAGGCAGGCAGAAAGGACAGCAGAGAAGAGAAATACAGCCAAATTATAATCAAAACCATCATGCTAAGAGACAGACAAGAGCAAGCTCAATTAACATTACACCTGTTACAAAGTTACTTGAGAAGAGGTTGCATCATTGGTGACTAAGAGCAAAGAGGTATTGACATAGATAAAGCATTATCCAATTATTTTATTAAAAAAAAGATAAGGTTAAGCCATGGATTTGTCACCTGTGACACTGTCTGGTCCATTCATAGAATCATTTTGGTTGGAAGAGACCCTTGGGATCATCGAGTCCAACCATCAGCCCTACACTACAAAGTTCTCCCCTACACCAGATCCCTCAACACCACATCCAATCTACTCTTAAACACAGTCAGGGATGGGGACTCCACCACCTCCCTGGGCAGCCCATTCCACTGACTGACCACTCTTCCTGTGAAGGATTTTTTCCTAATGTCCAGCCTAACCCTACCCTGCTGCAGCTTGCAGCCATTCCCTATTGTTCTATCGACGATTATCTGTGAGAAGAGACCAGCATCAACCTTCTCTACGTCCTTTCAAGCAGTTGTAGAGAGTGATGAGGTCTCCCCTCAGCCTCCTCTTCTGCAAACTAAACAGTCCCAGCTCCCTCAATCGTTCCTTGTAAGATTTATTCTCCAGGCCTTTCACCAGTTTTGTTGCCCTCCTCTGCACTCGCTCCAACACCTCAAAAGGAACCCTTCAAGACAAGCACATGGTTAAAGAGAAAAAAAGTCTGCTTGCAAGGTTACTGAAAGTAATTCACATACTTGATATCAGGAGATGTTTCCCAAAACTCACTTCACCATAGGCAAGGTTAGATATCTAATAGATAGTACTCAGACAAAAGCCCACTGCCCCTGCCTTTCTCACAATTAATCTCATGCATTAAGGTTAGCCTTTATAATCATTCTCCCCTCTTATAAAGCATTTTTTCCAGTGCCCAGCACAAACCAAACTCTAAAAGGAAAGTTCATAAAAAAAGAACAACAACAAAAAATGAATTCAGTGGACTAAGAGTTCTGGTAGCTAAAAGCAGTTCAGCACTGACTTCACAAGGTTACTCAAGCTGATGTCCTTATAGTGAAGGAGCTTAGCTTAGCTTTTCTGTTCTTATGTTTCATTCTCTTGGCTTCTAAGCCTGTTCACTTCTCTTTCCCCACCTCCCCTGTATTCTTTCCTCTGTCCTTTCTGGTACTTTTCCCTTTGGTTTAGTATACAGGTACACAATAAATCTTCCAAGTAGAACAACCACCCCCAGAAGATGCAGTTGGCAATCAAGTTCCAAGTATGAGGGTAGTGTAAGGGCGATGGTTATCAGCCATTCATAATTTATCTGAGCTGCAGCTGACTCTATAGAGAAATGATGTTTGTTTCCTCTAGCATACCACACCATAAGGAAAGCTGAGATCCACAGCATA
Organism: Jacana jacana; assembly: GCA_013400555.1. Taxonomy (NCBI): domain Eukaryota; kingdom Metazoa; phylum Chordata; class Aves; order Charadriiformes; family Jacanidae; genus Jacana; species Jacana jacana. Next base: position 20,443 of record VZTM01015149.1, on the reverse strand, counting down.
CGAGAGATCAGTCTGACACCTTCAAACAAAGACAGAAGGTAACAAGAGGGGGGAAAAAAACCCCACCACAATAAAAAACAAACAAAAAAAAAAAACCCAACCACATTATATACTATCTTAAACTGCACAGAGTAGCCCTAAAAACATGTCAGGTTCTGATAACTTTACATTTAGTTCCACAGCTCCTAAAGTGCTCACAATCTAGCAACCCTCATTGCTCTCAAGAATAACTGCATTAAAATTTTTGAAGACCCAAACCTTTGTTCAATTGCATATCAAAAAGCCTATGAAAAAACTGGAATGTTATCGCCTTCGTTTTATCGTTTGTCTCAATTACTTCTTTGCCAACCTGAATTAAGAGAAAAATACATAGTTTTCAGTCTCAAATTTCTGCTTATGCCTAGAAGAAAGTTTTCACTAGAATTAAAAGGTATTCCACGTAGCACATTTTGGTTTTTAAAGTAAGTGGTTATTCACGCTGGCTTGAGCTCTCCGCGTTCACCAGCTAGGTGGCTGCTTTTTCAAGGCCCCTATTGCACAGGAGCTCTACTGCTACACTACTACTTCTCCATACAACAAGCATGAATGATAAATTAACCAGTTTTGCTAGAAATACTCCTCTAAATGCACAAAACCAACTTTTTCGGGTTTTATTTACTTCTCTACCAGTCTTAATTTTATAGCAAAATGAAACTGCCACTGTTATCAGCACTAAAATAGCAATGCAGCTTTGAAAAAATAAAAAAACAAACCACCACCAAAAAAAAACCCCTATCCTTTGACCACGTACATAACGTTGGAGGAAAACCAAAGAGGTCATACATATTATTAATCTTCCCATACAGCACACCACACATAAAATTAGGAATCAGAAGCGCACAACACTCGTATAATCTGAAAGTCCCCCATGTCACTGGAGGAAGGCTCAACATTATCCACACCAGCTCCAGCCCCAGAGCGCTTCTTATACTTAGAATTAACTTTTACAGTCACACTAAAACAGAAAAGCCTCCCTGTTTACAAAAGGGAACTCAAACACAAAAGATATAGAGTGTAAGTACGGGTATAAACAACCCACTATTCTTCTCCCATTAATGATTCCATGATCATACAATTTGGGAGTTATTTAACCATTATGATAATTAAGGATGCCTTGAGAGTACCATACCTGAGTGAACTCTGCTCCAGTACACTCACACCACAGCCTCAGCTGAACATCACGTAGTCCTGGCACCTTTGCAGCTTTTTCTGCCTTTCCTTCCTTTGTTGCTTATCCCATGTTGGGGTCTGTGGGCTTGGAGAGGCAGCTACTTCTCTAGGCAGATACACACAGCCAGCTTGCAGAGGTCAGGCAAGCCCCAAATTATGGCTTCTCTACCCAGAAGACAGAGCTAGATTTCTAAGTTAAAAGTTGGAATTTAAGTAAGAAATCACAAACCAATACTCTGCAGAATCATCTGTAAGAAGGTGAAATCACCATTGTACATAAATGCAAACTAGGCACATTTGGTGTTGGAAAAAGCAACCCTAATGCTCTTAGCTACTTCCATCAACCCCCACAGAAGCCCATATATAAGGTTAAGGTAAAGCCCCCTCCAACTTACAGTCAAGTAACATTCAATGGATGTCTTATGCCAACAGTCTACAGTCTTATAAACGACAGTGGAGCATCTCTGTTGCTTCTCTTGACCCACACCCCACTAAAACTACTGTTGGTTCAGTCAGATGCAGATAGAACTGTGTCTACAGGTACTGGCAGTCACACACAAGTTATCCTTGATCAAAGCCATTTGGGTTTTTACTGTCTATCAGCTTGTCTTCATATTCCATGCTGCTTCTAGCAAAACAAGCTACTTTCAGGACAAGGGCCAAAAGGCACAAGCTGAAACATAGGAACTTCCATTCAAATAGGAGGAGAAACTTCTTTAGGGTGAGTGTGACAGAGCCCTGGAACTGGCTGCCCAGGGAGGTTGTGGAGTCCCCTTCTCTGGAGATCATCAAGACCCTCCTGGATGCAGTCCTGAGTAATGTGCTCGGGGCAATCCTGCTTTAGCAGGGGAGCTGGACTAACTAATCTCTAGACATCCCTTCCAACTCATTCCTTGATACCATGAAGAGTGAAACTTAAACGAGTGGTTCAGGACATTAACACCTCACAGGGGGGATCAAGCCCTCAGATTGTGCAAATTCTTGGTATTCTGCACTGTCAGGGCTGAACTCCATCGCCTTTTTTCAAGGAAACGATGATGACTTGACCTCCTGTCCCTGTGCAAGGCCCTTCCTCTGAGACTGCAGTTCAGTATTAAAACTGCACCTGAGAGAAAAATTTAAAAAAAAAAAAAACAAACTAAAAAAACCACAACAAAACAACACCAAAAAAACGAAGGTATTAACAGCTTTCCATGATTTCCAAGGGCGCTGCTTCCACACGAGCACCGCTTCTGTT
>VZTM01015148.1:115494-129933 GCA_013400555.1 Jacana jacana | reverse complement strand
GGGAAAGTATTATACACACGTAATAAGCAACCCTTTGGCGTTCTGCAGTTGCTTGTTTCTAAAGATAAGAGGAAACCAGCTGATAAGTACCTCCAGTGCCAGCGTACAGTGTGAGATGGAATATTATATGCAAAATGGGGATTTTAGCAGAGTATCCCCTGCCCAGTGCTCTCTCGTTTGTGTTCTCTATCTCACATCTATTAGATGTGTTCAGCAGCGGGAGCTGTGTTGGGGACAAGGTACAGCAAACACACGTTGTGTTTCTGCTTGGGGGTGGCTGTGTTTAATCTGTGGCTGAACAGGTGGAGTCCACTATCAGCATTCATCCTGCTATTGCTTTTTAAGTGGAAATTGCTCAGTGCTGGGCACTGGAACTCCAGCTAGGCAGATGGAAAGGCAGCTTTTAGATTTAACAAAATGAAAATCTTTGCTTTGGCATTTACCATCTCAGTTCTTTCTTCTGTTTTAACTTTGTCATTGGGGAGTGGAAGAATGTTGCTCTAATTAAAGAAAAGTAATTGTAAGCAGGTGTTAATATTGCTAATTCCAGTTTGTGTTTGTCCTTTCAACTGTATCCTTCAACCAAGATATATATGCATTTTCTTTGTGAGGCTGCTCTCCTGTCTTTTTTGATAAGATTAAGTTAGCTCTTAGACTATTACTAAGTAATTCCAGTTTTATTTGTATTACCATTGAAATACTCTTTACACATTCGTTACAGATTTTCATGCTTAAAAGACAATTTTCTGTTATTCATGAGTGCTGCTTATTTTCTGATTCAGTTGGGCTTCCTTACCTCATGCTGATTGATGTGTAGAAATCCCTATAGACCACTGAAGAATTGTCTGCTTTCTAGACCACTCTTCTTTGTTTGTTTTTTCTTTGTTCTGAATAGTTAAATATTCTGTTGTTTTTTTTTTAAATGAATATATTTTGAGAAGCTTCCTGTTACAATTTAAATCCTACCAATTTACTTCCAATGTTTTCCGTTTCAGGGGATGCTTTATAGTCCTCTTGACTGTGTATTTTCTGCTCTTTTCTCTGTTGCTATGTAAAAAATGTCCCTTTGCATAGGGTAAATTCCATGTTTGCTGATAGGCTATGTGCCTGTTCTTAATTTTAATTTGAGTAATCCTTCTAGTAACATTAATTCCCAGAAACATATATTTGAGTCTATTATTCTCAGAAGTTGCNTCAGTTTAAGTAACTTGCTGGGATGCTGGGATGTAGCACTGAAATTAAGACACAGAAAGTCAATCTTTAAAACCTCTGTTACAGCATTGCAGTGTGTGAAAGGTTTGACTGGATTATTTTGGTTGTCCCCTTTGAAGAAGGCAAATGATTCAGTAGGCTTCATGCATATAATTGAACAGCCTTTTTTCTGGGGAATTTCAGATACGTTATTTTTAGGGAAACACCAAATTATCATCTAAGCGTTTGAAATACTACTTGTGTATTGATTAACAATATTGCTGGAAAATATTATTTCTGTCTCAAGGCAGTGGAGTTCCTATTTTTTTTTCTCTTTAAGGCTGCTTTAGCCTGTTGCTTGATGCTGTAATGCAGTGGGTGTTCATTTCCAAGCAAAGCTGAAGTCAGAACAGGGTTGCAAATGTGCCGGGAGCGGAACAACTTCAGGGTTAACCTGGGTCTCTGTGGGCACATTGATCCCTTAGAAGGAGTATCTTTGTGTATTTGTCTAGCTTTAATCTTTGCTTCTGTGGTGGGGAAACTTAACCCCTGGGTAATGAAGTTCTTTAACAGACTGTTTCCTTCACTAAATTAATTTATTTACAGACTTTTAAACATCCTAAACTCTTCAAAGTCCTAGATTCTGATGCGAATTCCAGATAAACTGGTCACACCTGTGCTCATTTATCTCAACACTGTAATCTCTTTCAAGGGCTTGAAATTTCCTTTTCAGTCTGCAGGCTTCCATCACAGTGTCTCCTTTCAAAGCCACTCATGCGTGTGCTGAAGCTGATGGCTGATACCATCTGAGGCTGTGGCAGGCTGGAGCCTGATGAGTTTTATCTCTGTCTGCCAGGTAGTAGTCAAAATTCCTGGTATAATCACTTTATATTCTAAAAATATGGTGCCAGTCAATTATTTTCTAGGGAACTGATACAAATAACCAGTAAGTAACCAATACAAAATTATGGTGTTAAAACAATATTCCTTGTGCAGTTGATACAAAGTTGCCACAGAAATACTGGACTTTAGACACGTGTGACAGACTTCACACTTTATAGCATCTGTGAAATGACTATCTTGTATATCAAGCAGTGGTACTGCGGGACATAACGTGTAGAGTATGCTTTGGTTTTGCCTTGGGAGGGTTCTTGCGTGTTAGGGTTGTATATTTGCTTCCAGAGTTTTATGAGGTGAAGTGAGATGGTGGATTTGGAGTCTGCTGCTCTGTGGAGAATTCCCTGACCCACGCCTGGTAGGATAGAGTCAGCACATTTGAATCCTTTGTGGGTGGGTGTGTGTTGGGCTTGACGATCTTAAAGGTCCTTTCCACCTCCACGATTCCGTGCTTCTCTGGAGGTGTAAAGGTCTTTCAGTCCCTAGAAGTATTAGCAGTCAGAGCCGGCCTTAAGGTCTTGGCAAAATGGAATGGGGGCTCTGGCATGCTCTAAGAGACAAACTGGATAGTCTGTCCATACTTTGTCCTTGAAAGCTCCAGTATGTTTGCCTGTGAAGTCACTCTGCTGCAGTTGTAAGAAAAGAGCAATTTTCTCCTTTTTTAATTCCTTTTTTTTCCCCCTTTTTTTCTTTTTTTCTTTTTTCCCCCACTATGAATGTTGAGTTATTACTTCTTCCCTTTTTCAAATCAGTTGAAGTGCAGATAATGTGGAGGTCCACCCTTAAGGGTTCTTCCTATCTGAGCCTTTATTGAAAGGCAAGTATATGGGTTCTAAAGTTCATGTAAAACAAAAACAAATCCTAAACCAGTTATGTCTTTTCAGAAGGTGAATGGGTAACTAGTAGAGGCTGTATTTTATGTTGTAAAGCAACACTCTTTGTCTAACAGAGGGTAAATAAAGAATTTATACAGCTTTCAGATAGGGAGGAATTGCAGTGTCCTGCTTAAAACATATGGCAGATACAATAACCAAAGTGTCAAAAATTCTTAAAAAGTAATATTGGGTTTGGGTATTTTTTCTTGTTTTTCTGCTTTTTTTTTATTTTGTTTGTTTAATTTCTTTTTGTTGTTGTTTGCTTTGCCTTTTTTTGTTGTTGTTGTTGTTTTGGTTTGGTTTTGGAGTTGTAAAAGCAAACAGAGGGATCCCAAAACCTTAGTATGAAACTGGCCTCTATATCTGCAGTATCTTGTTCCTTTTCTTAAGAGGAAATCTATTTTGCATTTAGTCATCCATGGTGGTTTTCTGTGAGTTAGAAAGAAATAATTTCATAGACCTTTTCCAGAGCTATATAACACCTGCAATTTTACCCCCCAGAACAACACTGTTAAAGATAAGCAATGAATTGAATTTGTAGTTCCTCTCTAATCTCATTGTGGAGTTAGTTTGCTTTATACCAGAACGTGTTTAATTCTGAGATACTCCAAGAGTTAGGACCCCCATTTTTTCGATAATTATTTAATGGTTTGACATTAAAAAATTTCCTCATAGGATGAGGGGTAATGGCTTCAAACTGGAAGAAGGTAGATTTAGATTAGATATTAGGAAGAAATTTTTCATTGTGAGTGTGGTGAGACACTGGAACAGGTTGCCCATTTGTGTAGGCCCTATCCCTGGTAGTGTTCAAAGCCAGGCTGGACAAGGCTTTGAACAACTTTGTCTAGTGGGAGGTGTCCACGGCAGGGACAAGATGTTGGAACAAGGTTATCTTTAACATCTCTTCCAACCCAAACCATTCTATAATTCTGTGATAATGCATATATTATGGTGTGGTGCATACTGAGAGGCTGATAACTACCTGTGGTGGCTTAACCCCAGGTGGCAGCACAAAAACCAGGTGGCTACTCGCTCACTCCCCTCCCCAGGGGAACTCCTGTGTTGAGATAAAGGCCGTTTACACAACAGCAAAGGAAATGGGAAATCAACAATAATACTGATTAAGGAATATATGAAATGAAAAACGGCTCAATGTCCAAGTGGCAGTCGGTAATGAGTGGTGTTCCTCAGGGGTTGGTACTCAGATCAGTGTCTGAGTCTATTTGACATCTTTGTTGGAGATGTGGATGGTGGAACGGACTGCACCTTCAGCAAGCTTGACGATGACACCAAGCTCGGTGATGCAGTGGACACGCTGAAGGGAAGGGATGCCATCCAGAGCGACCTGGACATGCTTGAGAGGTGGGCTAGTGTGATTCGCATAAAGTTCAACCAAGCCTAGTGCAGGGTCCTGCACCTGGGATGTGGCAATCCCAAGCACAAATACAGGTTGGACAGTGAATGGCTGGAGAGCAGCCCTGAGGAGAAGGACTTGGGAGTGGTGGTAGATGAGAAGCTCAATGTGAGCTCGCAGTGCACACTGGCAGCCCAGAAAGCCAACCATATCCTGGGATGCATCAAAAGAAGTGTGCCCAGCAGGTCGCAGGAGGTGATTCTACCCTTCTACTCTGAGCTTGTGAGACACCACCTGGAGTACTGTGTCCAGCTCTGGAGTCCTCAACATAGAAAGAACATGGAACTGTTGGAACAGCTCCAGCGGAGGGCCACGAAGATGATCAGAGAGGTGGAGCACCTCTCCTGTGAAGACTGGCTGAGGGAGCTAGTCTTGTTCAGCCTGGAGAAGAAAGTCTCTTTCTGGGAACACCTTTGAGCAGCTTTCCAGTATCTGAAGGGAGCCTACAGGAGAGCTGGAGAGAGACTTTTTGTCAAGAAGTGTAGTGACAGGACAAGGAGTAACGACTTTAAATTGGAAGAAGGGAGATTAGATACTAGAAAGAAATTCTTTATTGTGAGGGTGTTGAGACACTGGAACAGGTTGCCCAAGGAAGTTGTGGAAGCTCCATCCCTGGAATTGTTTAAGGCCAGGCTGGATGGGGCTTTGAGCAACGTGCTCTAGTGGGATGTGTCCCTGCCCATGGCAGGGGTGATGGAACTTGTTGATCTTTAAGGTGCCTTCCAACTCTAACCGTTCTATGATTCTATGAAATGTGATAAACGTACAACTGCTCACTCATCAGAACCAGGAAGGTCCAGCCCGCTCCAGTGCAGTGATTCCTGCCCTCCCCCCTGGCCTGCTCCTCCAACTGTGTACGGGGCAGGATCCACATGTTGGGGGATATTCCCGCAGATAGTTTGGGACAGCCATCCCAGCTGTGTCCCCTCCCATTTCCTCCTGAAAAATAACCTCATCTGTACCAGAACTAGGACACTGCCATCAGCAAACTGAATATGAGAAGGAGGTTTTCTTTTAGGTAATTCTTGTTATGATTGAGACTGCTGCAAGATAAACCTGACCTTAGCTGGTAGTAAATGGAAATGTTGGAGCTCTGTAACAATCTTCTTACCTGTAATTAATGAATTTAATGTTGCCTTTACTTAATCTTCTTGCACCAGTGTAGAAAAATAGGAAATACTGTATGTGTCCTTGGTGATTTGAAACTGAGATTTTGTTACATACCCAATGCTTAAAATCAAATTGCATTGCTCTAGTGTATTTGCTGACTCATTGAATCATACTCAAAATTAATAACATTTAATATTCTCTGAACGAATTTGGTTGATGAGAGTTCTTTCTCCTTTTTTCTCGAGTGAAGTAAAAAACTTGCCCTTGATTCTTTTGTTGTTGCATTGAAATGTAACTCATGCACTGGAAACACCTTTAAATTCTGATTCTGATGCACATGTAGGTTGTCATCTCTTAGGTTAAGTTCCCCCAATAATTCTGTCTTCTGAAAACAGAATTGCTACATAATTGGACTTCTGGAGTCATCCATTGCATCCATTGGACAACTGTGCATAGCTTATTCTTTAAATTTGACAAGGTTGTTTTAATTTTTTTAAGAATGAGCAATTTGAAGCTAGGATATGTTTCCATTAGGCTAGTAATGTTGGGAGGAAAGCAACCCAATTCCAGCTGCTGTCTTGAATTTATGGTTTCGGCATGCTTATGTCAGTGGGGAAGAATAATAATCTAAAATTATTTTCTGGATGCTGAAATGCTTACCTTGTTTCTGTAAATTACTGTAGCTTTTTGAATAGGCTTCTTTCCCCTGTCCCCAAATAATCCCTCTTCCAAGTTTGGTGCATTTTAACTTTGTTTTTGATATCAAGGTTTGTAAGAGATAATATTAATTTCAATGCTACAGTGTCAGTACTGTTATATGGGACTGCTTAGTTTGAGGGAGAGGAGGCTGAGGGGAGACTTCATCGCTCTCTACAGCTACTTGAAAGGACATTGTGGAGAGGCTGGTGCTAGTTTCTTCTCACAGGTGATTAGCGACAGAACAAGGGGGGATGGCTTCAAGTTGCAGCAGGGTAGGTTTAGGCTGGACATGAGGAAAGAATTTTTCACAGAAAGGGGAAAGAAAGCCTTCATGTTTGTGCCTGGCTGATCAAGCACGTTTAACTGAAGTGGAGCCAGAGCCTAAGCAAGCCAAACTCTTCTCTTCCTTAGGGATGTGCTGTTGCAAACCTTGGAGACTTCTCCTATGGGCTTATTTTTTGGTAAGTTCATATAGCTGTATCGGGTGCCCAGTGGCACATCACGTACGCTTGGAAGGTTGTATATGTGTTGTGTTCTCATGGGAGAAAGTGTGCTTTAAGTGGGAAGGCACTCGCCAAAAGGAAGTATTTGTCTGGAGCTCTCCCCAGCTCCAGCACGTTTGTTCAGATGTCTGCCCTTTTTTGCCTGCAAATGGTCACTCTTCCCAGTGTTTGCTCTTCCCTTTGCTGAAGTTTATTTTTCTTTTGTGTTGAAATAAAGCCAAGTGTTGATTTGGCCCAGGCTTTCTCTTTTTGTTACGTGGTTGGGGTTTGTTTTGTTTTGTTTTTTGAGTTTGTCCTCTTCTCTGTTTTTTCTATACAATTTCAGTAGTTGTGTGATGTTGGAGGGGGGAGAAAAAAAAAAAGAAAAAGAAAACATTTCTTGGATTTTTTGTCTGTAAGATTATAGCTTGGATTCCTGTGTCTAAAGCACCCATCCCTCCATGGCCTTTTCTTTTGTCCTTTGGTTCTCTGGTTAAACTCACTGTCAATGATGAATTGGAGAACTTCTTCTTTATCTGGGTAGCTGCACAGAATAGAGGAACAGAAATTAATAAACTAAAATGTTACCATTTTCTAGTATGATGAACTTGTAAACCAAGGAGGAATAAATTTGTACTAGGCAGCAGAAATGAAGGACTTACATCCTTAGAGGTGATGTAAGGTGTCTTACTGATAAGTGGAGAACTATGCCTGTAGCTCAGGGGCTACATGTAGCATAATTTAACGTGCACTTTTCAATGAATGCCAGCTAGTGAAAATCACTGTCACACAACGTCAAAAGTAGAATGCTGAATGTAGCATGTAATACATAGGGCAGGATCTTCTGTTCCTTGCTTTGTCATAGCTAAAGTAGTCTTTGGGATAGATTTGGTTCAAGCACAGCTCCACTGTGTACAGACGTTCTCCTGTGGGCCAACTACTTTTTATTTCTTGTGGTTAAACCACAAAGTGTGTGGTAAACTGGCTTATTATCTTGGTTTCCTTCATACTTAAGAAATGTACTGCGAATATTTTACTGCATAAAAAGTACCCTGCAAATTAAGAGATGTGTTGGCTCCCAACACCTTTCTTGTTTGCTGAAAATGTCCTCAAATGGGAAGTATTTTGTTGGATTATGTTTAAATCCCGTCTAGAAAATAATGGTTTCTAGAAAAACCTACTAATGTGCATGTCTCCCGGCTGATCTTCATTTGTAAAGCTGAACAAACTTGTTTGTTCTTGTGCTGAGATAGAATGAAAACTGGTAAGAGCATGTCAAACCCCAGTAACTCTAGTCACAGAGATAATGACAAGTGCTCATAGCTTCTTAAAATAATTTTCTTTTTGCCAGGGGTTTTGGTATTTACTGTTAATTCCTACTGCTTTCCCATATGCAGTTTAACTGAAACAACATTGATTATGCTGCTAGACGGTAAACATCCTGAAGGCAATGAGGTGCTGGTTCTCTGTTTCTTAAACCAATGCAGATGGAGACCTTCTCTACGACCATTGGCTGTGCTGAGAGGTTGTTTGTAATTTGTTTTTTTTCTACTGCCAGTCTGGCTTGGAGAAACACAGCTTCTGACACGTCCTCCCAGGGAGTCAGCTGCTCCAGACTGAATGAGATGAGTTTTAGCAGTGTTTAGAGGGGCTTGGGGTGAGACCACCAGGCTTACTCTATTTCAGACTTGACAGTAGACTCACAAAAGGGACATATCTTTCAACCCACAGAGCTTCCACCATATGGGTCAATAACACTGGGCCTTTTGGTTCTTGAGTTAATGCAGAGGAGAAAGTTCCAGTTATTTTCTTCTCTTCCAAATGGCTGACCACTCTGTTTCTGTACTCAGGATTGCAAAGTGAGTACTAACACACTTTTATGTCACAGGTGGTTCTTCATGCTTGCAGGAGCTTTTGTAACATTTGCCTCTGTAAACTTACACTTTGGGTTTAGTAACTCCACGTTACATAAGGTGGGTAGATGCTCTTTTCTAACTTCTTTATTTTTATTCCTCAGTAGCAAATATGATGACTAGGAAGCGTTAGGTTTTCTATGTTTCTGGAGGACACTGTTGTATGTTTTAAAATCTCCATTGAGTTACATATATATAATGAATGGTTTAATTCAATTTTTTTATAACAACTGTCTTCCCTCTCCTCCTCCTGTTTTCATTTTTCCTTCTCCACCAGCTTCTGTTGTGTCAGATCCTGTATTTGTTTGTAGTGTTGCTTTTGCTTGTGTATGAGAGAAACCAATTTAGAATCTTGTCATATAAACAGATTCATGCTTTCAAGGCCAGGTGCTTGAAATTAATCTTTTTAAATAAAAAAAGCCCAGTTATTAAGCCTGCTGAGTGTAAGTTATTTCTGTGGAAGCTGTATGTGACCAGCCTGTGATCCCTCTTTGATTTTTGGATACTAATCTTAGGAAAGTGTTGAACTTTGAAGCAGCTTTATATATTTATGTTGTAACAGTAATGAATGGCAAACATATTTTTGTTTTGATTTTTAAAATGCATGAATACTATAAAGGCTATGCTTTAAGTCATTTAAAGAGGTTTCTGTCAAAAGGCCTTTAGTTGTTTCCCTTACTTTTACCTAGATTTGATAATGTATCTTTGGGTTCTTGGTGGAGCCTGCTTAAATGTTAATGTGCAGCAGGAATAAATGATTACAGTGATAATTTGTAGGCTAAGTCAGGGAAGCATCGACCTGTTTCTGCTGAATGGGACCAGGATGTCACCGTCTGTTCCTTTGTGTCAGGTGGCTGGTAATGTCGTTGGTAAGTGGTCTGCCCTCAGGATCGCGACATAAATAACTCCATTAAGACAAAAGGAGGAATAGAATTACAGCATCTTCCGTCCATTCACAGTAACATAATTTTGCTGTTACAGTTCTTTCTTAACGTAGTCTTAGCTCGGAAAGTCTCCTAATGCCCTCTACAGCCTGGGAATTTTATCTCCAGTCCTTTCTCATGATAGATTAGTGCAAATGGGCTTTCCAAGAGCTGTGAAACAGATGTCAAAAATGAAGCTAAGAACAGTGACAAACTCTGCCTTCTGTGTTTCTTGTTACTGTTGGACCTCAGCAGGCTTTCAAATCAGGATGAAAGAAACTATGTCAATGTAACAATTCCATTTGCTTGTGGTGGGTGTTTATTGTAAGTGTGGCCTTCCGAATGTTTTTGGTACGCTCAGAAATATATCTGTTAGAACAGCAGAAGGTGGCTGGTTTTGGAGCTGCTGTGAGCTGGCGAGGCTCTTGCCTAAGAGTGGCTAGTGTGCAGGCTAGTGTCTAAGAAATCGAAATGTTGCTTCCAGTTCTCCAGCCTTCCTTTCTTGTGTGACTCTGGAAATGAAAAGAGTTTGGGGAACTTTTTAAAAGAAAATAGTTCTAAATTAATGTACTTTTTTAGTGTTTATTAAAAGCTCTTACATGCAAAACCCTGAAGATAGAGCTCATAGTTTAAGGGCTTTATTAGTTTGGGAGTTTGCCATTTAGAAAACATATGGAAAGTTAAAGTACACTGCAAGTTTGTCTCATCATTAGAAGATAATTTTTTCTTACAGCCTCTTCAGTTTAGTTTGTTCATTACATATTATTCTGAAGCTTATGTCTTTAGGGCTTGGGGACGAGGAAAATAAATATCAGCATAGAAAGACTGAAATAAAAACAACTTTTCAAAAGTATTCAAAAAGTGTGTTCTATTGTGAATAATCTGAATTTCTAGTGTCTTGTTTTGTGGAACATTTGCATATATGTTGCAGTTATGGGCTAGATCACTTAAAGATATTTTTTTATCCTTGGAATCATTATTTAGTGTCTTATTTCTTTTAATAGTGTTAGAATGGGTAAGTTGTTACACCAGAGTGCATCTGAACAGAGAATTCCTGCTGTTGCTCAGTCGCTTTATAACTATTATGTTCCAGCTAAAAGCAGCTCCATTATAATTTAGTTTCTTGGCATGACTCTGCTCTCATTTATAATTTTTTTTCTTCATTTTCAATTAGGATGCAAGATTTTATGAACCTGTACAGTTTGGGTGGAATTTTTGCCGTTTATATCAGTCTGAGCAGGCACAGGCTTTAAAGCAGTGTTATGTTCGATAGAGATTAGATTTATGTTAATTTACCATGAAGGAAAAAATGCTGCAGAATTTACCACCCATACTTAACTCTCCATAGCTTTTAACTGGAACAGAACCATGCTACTAATAGCTTTGCAGAGCGCCTTCAGATAAACGTTGGATTATTAAACAGGTTGTTACTCGTGTCATGGAGGCCAGTGACGATGGCCCTGGATCGGAACTAAGGCATGTGCCCTGTTTCTCCAAATAAAACATCAGTTTGAATTTATAGTAGAAAGGATTGTTTATATCCATTACTTGAATTTTATTTTTTTAAAATTAATTTCTAGATTGCTGCCATAAGAAATAAAGTTTTGAACTGATGTGGCACCGTGAAATATGTCAGTGGCAAAAGCATGGGAAGGAACCTCCTGAAGGTGTCTGCTGACTGTCTTGCTGTTGTATGTCTTAAATCTTGAAGCCTGGGTATAGTACCCAGCCCTGCTTGGTCTTTCCTATCAGGGATTTGACATGGAGATGACTCACTGCAAACTCTTTAATGATCTGCTGTTGCTGTGCTCATGGCTCGGGTATTTTGAGGTGCTTTTTCTTCAGGCATCCCATACAAGTGGCAGGCTTGGTGTTTTGAGGCAGCGTAGGAGATTCCTCTGTCAGCTGAGAGGTGAGAAATACTTCTGTTGTTCCCAGATACACTTCTCGAATGTGCAGTTACAGTTATAATATAGAAAAATACTTCTAACCGCACATTATTTTATGCAGATTTTTTTTTGGGAACACCATGTTCAGGTGAGCTTGCAGCAAGAATCTTGCTCACATAAAATACTTTATTTTGGTACTGTGCAAATCCAAGCATGAATCCTCATATATTCCTTTTTCCCTTTGTTGTATCAAAAAGACACTGAAGAAAGTGTTTACCCTTGAAATATAAAGACATTCAACTTTGAGCACTAAGAGGAATTGCCACAACAATAAATAAATGGCTTTCAAAGGTTAATTGTTCTTACAGTTAATCTAAGTTTTATCTAAATGTATTTATCACTGCTTCCAGCTATTAGATTTTACCATGGCTTTAATAATACATTACATTACATCTTCTTTGTACGTATGTGCCCCTGCAATTTCCATAAATTTTTTTTTTTTTGCTTAAAAATTTAGTGTTCATCACAATACTGCTGTCAGTGGTTCTTGAGCACCGAACTTTCTCACATATCAGCTCTGACTGGTAAATTTAATCATTACCAGAGTAGTAGATTATGTTTTTATTTCCTAGTCTTTTATTCCATTAAGTAATCAGTAATCAGTTTGAAACTCAATCACTGATCTTCCCCATCCAGCCCATTTACTCAACCACTGTTTTTCCCCACTCTTCCAGGAGGAGCTGGCCATATTCTGCTCTTTTCCTCTCCTGTTTGTGTGCTGCTCTGATGATGATAGAGGAGAAGTTGTGTGTCACATAGCCCTTGGGATGTAATTTAGCCCTAACGAGGCTTGTTGGTGCTATAACTTGTGGCAGCCACCACTGTGTATTATATCTACCAGGTTTGCCATAAACCAGCAAAACCTGCAAGAGCTTTGACAGCAAGAAACCCATCTAATTTATTACTCTCTCATTCTTGAAGTTTTTCTAGAAGAATGGTTTTGGAGAGACAGTGGAGAAAACTGAATGTTGTGTGTTTGGTGGAGGTGGGAGCAGCCTGTATGCTGCTGGCATGGCTGCCACTGCCCGAGTTTTGTATTTTGGTGTCTATTTTTCCTATCTGTTGTGTAAGGAACTTCTTTGCCTGCCAGGAGATGTCTAGTAGCGGGCATTAAGGGGCACATCCCATATCTGCCTCTGGCGAGCCGTCTGCAGAGGGTCTGTGGTCAGCAAGAGCTGGGGGCAGAGGTGAGGAGTGAAGAGCTCCTCAGGGAGCTGCTGGCTCACATCAAGCAGTAAACACCAACATTTCAAATGTCTTGGTAAGGCAAGCTGCCAGAGATGAGACAGGGTCAGTTATATCTCTGAAGGGCACCTGAATCCATCCATGATCGTTCCCCTTGGTTTCATTCTCAGCAGCAGTTGGGGTGTCGAGGCTGGGGAGGATGCTGTGGGGATGCTGCATGGCATCTTGTGCCCGCTGTGTCGGGTACTGTGATGTGTCCCTGTCTGGAGAGGGGAATTCTTCCTCTGGTGTCATGCATTCACACGGCTGGGAAGAAATCCAGACATTCGGAGCTGCTTTCTGGCTAATTGCCTGGCAGGGAAGTTTGGTATTTTAGCAGCCTGCCTGCCTTGTTCAGGAGAGAGGTGGTACTTTTAACTGCACCGCTGACCAGGTGGGAATTATCACACAATTAAATGCAGTGATATTGCGATTACACGGCTTTTTAAAAAAGGAATGAAAAAAAATCAAGGCATATGCAATACTAATTTGGCCTTTTTTAATTTTCTCAGCTGTGAGGTTTTTTTTTCTTTGTTACTTGTTTGAGATGCTTTCATTTATATTTTTTTTGCTAACAAACTTTGGTATATGGAGAGTATGCAGCATAAACAAGCTCAAAGCTTCTTGCTTTTCCTAACCCTGTACAAGCTTATGTTAAGCTTTGAGAGAGCTTTGGGATTAATTAGTTTTCTTCAAGAAAAAAATAGCTATGCTTATTGCACTAGGTTTGGGTTTTGCACTGAGGTTTCATTTTAATAAGGTGACTGAGGTGTAGGAGGAAAACGTCTCTGACGTCTGTCCCAGCTGTTTTCTGTAAATACAATTTTTACAGGGCTAAGCTGTAGATCAAGGCAATACGCAAGTTGAATCAGATATATCAGCCATATCTCTTTATTTAAAAAAAAAAATAAGCAAAAGCTACATTTTTCTTTAAAGTAATTGATTTCTTTAAAGGATATTGATTTTACTTTGGAAGATCAATATACGTGAATAATACTTTGCTGCTCTGTGACGTCTAATGTGACGCTAATTTGTGGCTCATGATGAAGCTGTTTTTAAGACATACATTAACTGCAAGTGGGGGCTGCTAAGTGTGGTTTCTGTTACTTTCCTTGCAAACATCACCTGAATTGGGGGTGCTTTCTTCTGCTTTCTCAGTGTCACCGTTCCTTGCACTGCAAACAAGAAGGGTGAGGGACACTACCCCTCTCATGCTGCAAATTTCTGTTTTGCTTCATTGAGTTTACCTGAGACTAAGGAAGTACCAAAGTTTTGAAAAATGTTTCTCTCTTCTGAAAATGTTAGCCCTTCATACATAACATTCTAGCAGCAGTTGCCTTTCTGGTAAAGATAGATAAAATGGGCAGTGAATACTGAGAAGGAAAAAAGCTATGGTAAATCCCATCAAGGTCTGAACAAATGCTTCTAAGTGTTCTTGGAAATTAAAAATTAAAGAAAATTCTCCCATTCCTTACCATAAGGCATTGTTTTACATCTTGCTGGGAGGTCTTGATTATTTTGTTTCAATGGTTGCATAACCCCTCGTTTCAGAAGTCATTCACATGAATAGCTGGCTAAGGGAAGGGTGGACCTTTTTCCTCTTTGGGATGTATAGATTTTAGATTTTGTATGTATTTTTAAATGGGATTCACAGTAAGAAATCAAAGTAGTTTTCCTTCTCAACTATGTTGCTGGAAGCAGAGAGAGATCTGGGTAAGCAATGATTGTCTTTTCTCTCTTCCAACGCCACCCCACCACCCGC